>CM060966.1:179793581-179851081 GCA_030765045.1 Tenodera sinensis
TCTGCCTGTCTGTCTGTCTGTGTGTCTGTCTGTCTGTCTCAGTAGGAACAAAAGATATATTACAAGTAAAAGACATTGCCATGGTCACAAAGAAGAGAACAGGGCACGGGCCGAGAGCTATGTTGGGTCTGTCTGTCTGTCTGTCTGTCTGGCTCAGTAGGAACAAAAGATATATTACAAGTAAAAGAGATTGCCATGGTCACAAAGAAGAGAACAGGGCACGGGCCGAGAGCTATGTTGGGTCTGTCTGTCTGTCTGTCTGTCTGTCTCAGTAGGAACAAAAGATATACTACAAGTAAAAGACATTGCCATGGTCACAAAGAAGAGAACAGGGCACGGGCCGAGAGCTATGTTGGGTCTGTCTGTCTGTCTGTCTGTCTGTATGTCTGTCTGTCTCAGTAGGAACAAAAGATATATTACAAGTAAAAGACATTGCCATGGTCACAAAGAAGAGAACAGGGCACAGGCCGAGAGCTATGTTGGGTCTGTCTGCCTGCCTGTCTGTCTGTCTGTCTGTCTGTCTGTCTGTCTCAGTAGGAACAAAAGATATATTACAAGTAAAAGACATTGCCATGGTCACAAAGAAGAGAACAGGGCACGGGCCGAGAGCTATGTTGGGTCTGTCTGTCTGTCTGTCTGTCTGTCTGTCTCAGTAGGAACAAAAGATATATTACAAGTAAAAGACATTGCCATGGTCACAAAGAAGAGAACAGGGCACAGGCCGAGAGCTATGTTGGGTCTGCCTGCCTGTCTGTCTGTCTGTCTGTCTGTCTCAGTAGGAACAAAAGATATTTTACAAGTAAAAGACATTGCCATGGTCACAAAGAAGAGAACAGGGCACGGGCCGAGAGCTATGTTGGGTCTGTCTGCCTGTCTGTCTGTCTGTCTGTCTCAGTAGGAACAAAAGATATATTACAAGTAAAAGACATTGCCATGGTCACAAAGAAGAGAACAGGGCACGGGCCGAGAGCTATGTTGGGTCTGTGTGCCTGTCTGTCTGTGTGTCTGTCTGTCTCAGTAGGAACAAAACATATATTACAAGTAAAAGACATTGCCATGGTCACAAAGAAGAGAACAGGGCACGGGCCGAGAGCTATGTTGGGTCTGTCTGTCTGTCTGTCTGTCTCAGTAGGAACAAAAGATATATTACAAGTAAAAGACATTGCCATTGTCACAAAGAAGAGAACAGGGCACAGGCCGAGAGCTATGTTGGGTCTGCCTGCCTGTCTGTCTGTCTGTCTGTCTGTCTGTCTGTCTCAGTAGGAACAAAAGATATATTACAAGTAAAAGACATTGCCATGGTCACAAAGAAGAGAACAGGGCACGGGCCGAGAGCTATGTTGGGTCTGTCTGTCTGTCTGTCTGTCTGTCTGTCTGTCTCAGTAGGAACAAAAGATATATTACAAGTAAAAGACATTGCCATGGTCACAAAGAAGAGAACAGGGCACGGGCCGAGAGCTATGTTGGGTCTGTCTGTCTGTCTGTTTGTCTGTCTCAGTAGGAACAAAAGATATATTACAAGTAAACGACATTGCCATGGTCACAAAGAAGAGAACAGGGCACGGGCCGAGAGCTATGTTGGGTCTGTCTGTCTGTCTGTCTCAGTAGGAACAAAAGATATATTACAAGTAAAAGACATTGCCATGGTCACAAAGAAGAGAACAGGGCACGGGCCGAGAGCTATGTTGGGTCTGTCTGCCTGTCTTTCTGTCTGCCTGCCTGTCTGTCTGTCTCAGTAGGAACAAAAGATATATTACAAGTAAAAGACATTGCCATGCTCACAAAGAAGAGAACAGGGCACGGGCCGAGAGCTATGTTGGGTCTGTCTGCCTATCTGTCTGTCTGCCTGCCTGTCTGTCTGTCTCAGTAGGAACAAAAGATATATTACAAGTAAAAGACATTGCCATGGTCACAAAGAAGAGAACAGGGCACGGGCCGAGAGCTATGTTGGGTCTGTCTGTCTGTCTGTCTCAGTAGGAACAAAAGATATATTACAAGTAAAAGACATTGCCATGGTCACAAAGAAGAGAACAGGGCACGGGCCGAGAGCTATGTTGGGTCTGTCTGTGTGTCTGTCTGTCTCAGTAGGAACAAAAGATATATTACAAGTAGAAGACATTGCCATGGTCACAAAGAAGAGAACAGGGCACGGGCCGAGAGCTATGTTGGGTCTGTCTGTCTGCCTGTCTGTCTGTCTGCCTGTCTGTCTGTCTGCCTGCCTGTCTGTCTGTCTCAGTAGGAACAAAAGATATATTACAAGTAAAAGACATTGCCATGGTCACAAAGAAGAGAACAGGGCACGGGCCGAGAGCTATGTTGGGTCTGTCTGCCTGTCTGTCTGTCTGCCTGCCTGTCTGTCTGTCTCAGTAGGAACAAAAGATATATTACAAGTAAAAGACATTGCCATGGTCACAAAGAGGAGAACAGGTCACGGGGCGAGAGCTATGTTGGGTCTGTCTGTCTGTGTGTCTGTGTGTCTGTCTCAGTAGGAACAAAAGATATATTACAAGTAAAAGACATTGCCATGGTCACAAAGAAGAGAACAGGGCACGGGTCGAGAGCTATGTTGGGTCTCTCTGTGTGTCTGTCTGTCTGTCTCAGTAGGAACAAAAGATATATTACAAGTAAAAGACATTGCCATGGTCACAAAGAAGAGAACAGGGCACGGGCCGAGAGCTATGTTGGGTCTGTCTGTCTGCCTGTCTGTCTGTCTCAGTAGGAACAAAAGATATATTACAAGTAAAAGACATTGCCATGGTCACAAAGAAGAGAACAGGGCACGGGCCGAGAGCTATGTTGGGTCTGTCTGTCTGCCTGTCTGTCTGTCTGTCTGTCTCAGTAGGAACAAAAGATATATTACAAGTAAAAGACATTGCCATGGTCACAAAGAAGAGAACAGGGCACGGGCCTAGAGCTATGTTGGGTCTGTCTGTGTGTCTGTCTGTCTCAGTAGGAACAAAAGATATATTACAAGTAAAAGACATTGTCATGGTCACAAAGAAGAGAACAGGGCACGGGCCGAGAGCTATGTTGGGTCTGTCTGTCTGTCTGTCTGTCCGTCTCAGTAGGAACAAAAGATATATTACAAGTAAAAGACATTGCCATGGTCACAAAGAAGAGAACAGGGCACGGGCCGAGAGCTATGTTGGGTCTGTCTGTCTTCCTGTCTGTCTGTCTGTCTCAGTAGGAACAAAAGATATATTACAAGTAAAAGACATTGCCATGGTCACAAAGAAGAGAACAGGGCACGGGCCGAGAGCTATGTTGGGTCTGCCTGTCTGTCTGTCTGCCTGTCTGTCTGCCTGTCTGTCTCAGTAGGAACAAAAGATATATTACAAGTAAAAGACGTTGCCATGGTCACAAAGAAGAGAACAGGGCACGGGCCGAGAGCTATGTTGGGTCTGTCTGTCTGTGTGTCTGTCTCAGTAGGAACAAAAGATATATTACAAGTAAAAGACATTGCCATGGTCACAAAGAAGAGAACAGGGCACGGGCCGAGAGCTATGTTGGGTCTGTCTGTCTGCCTGTCTGTCTGTCTGTCTGTCTCAGTAGGAACAAAAGATATATTACAAGTAAAAGACATTGCCATGGTCACAAAGAAGAGAAGAGGGCACGGGCCGAGAGCTATGTTGTGTCTGTCTGTCTGCCTGTCTGTCTGTCTGTCTGTCTGTCTCAGTAGGAACAAAAGATATATTACAAGTAAAAGACATTGCCATGGTCACAAAGAAGAGAACAGGGCACGGGCCGAGAGCTATGTTGGGTCTGTCTGTCTGTGTGTCTGTCTCAGTAGGAACAAAAGATATATTACAAGTAAAAGACATTGCCATGGTCACAAAGAAGAGAACAGGGCACGGGCCGAGAGCTATGTTGGGTCTGTCTGTCTGCCTGTCTGTCTGTCTGTCTGTCTGTCTCAGTAGGAACAAAAGATATATTACAAGTAAAAGACATTGCCATGGTCACAAAGAAGAGAACAGGGCACGGGCCGAGAGCTATGTTGGGTCTGTCTGTCTGTCTGCCTGTCTGTCTGTCTGTCTGTCTCAGTAGGAACAAAAGATATATTACAAGTAAAAGACATTGCCATGGTCACAAAGAAGAGAACAGGGCACGGGCCGAGAGCTATGTTGGGTCTGTCTGTCTGGCTGTCTGTCTGTCTGTCTGTCTCAGTAGGAACAAAAGATATATTACAAGTAAAAGACATTGCCATGGTCACAAAGAAGAGAACAGGGCACGGGCCGAGAGCTATGTTGGGTCTGTCTGTCTGTCTGCCTGTCTGTCTGTCTGTCTGTCTCAGTAGGAACAAAAGATATATTACAAGTAAAAGACATTGCCATGGTCACAAAGAAGAGAACAGGGCACGGGCCGAGAGCTATGTTGGGTCTGTCTGTCTGTCTGTCTGTCTGTCTCAGTAGGAACAAAAGATATATTACAAGTAAAAGACATTGCCATGGTCACAAAGAAGAGAACAGGGCACGGGCCGAGAGCTATGTTGGGTCTGTCTGTCTGTCTGTCTGTCTGTCTGTCTGTCTCAGTAGGAACAAAAGATATATTACAAGTAAAAGACATTGCCATGGTCACAAAGAAGAGAACAGGGCACAGGCCGAGAGCTATGTTGGGTCTGTCTGTCTGCCTGTCTGTCTGTCTGTCTCAGTAGGAACAAAAGATATATTACAAGTAAAAGACATTGCCATGGTCACAAAGAAGAGAACAGGGCACAGGCCGAGAGCTATGTTGGGTCTGTCTGTCTGCCTGTCTGTCTGTCTGTCTGTCTGTCTCAGTAGGAACAAAAGATATATTACAAGTAAAAGACATTGCCATGGTCACAAAGAAGAGAACAGGGCACGGGCCGAGAGCTATGTTGAGTCTGTCTGTGTGTCTGTCTGTCTCAGTAGGAACAAAAGATATATTACAAGTAAAAGACATTGCCATGGTCACAAAGAAGAGAACAGGGCACAGGCCGAGAGCTATGTTGGGTCTGTCTGCCTGTCTGTCTGTCTGTCTGTCTGTCTGTCTCAGTAGGAACAAAAGATATATTACAAGTAAAAGACATTGCCATGGTCACAAAGAAGAGAACAGGGCACGGGCCGAGAGCTATGTTGGGTCTGTCTATCTGTCTGTCTGCCTGTCTGTCTGTCTCAGTAGGAACAAAAGATATATTACAAGTAAAAGACATTGCCATGGTCACAAAGAAGAGAACAGGGCACAGGCCGAGAGCTATGTTGGGTCTGTCTGCCTGTCTGTCTGTCTGTCTGTCTGGCTGCCTGTTTGTCTGTCTGTCTGTCTGGCTCAGTAGGAACAAAAGATATATTACAAGTAAAAGACATTGCCATGGTCGCAAAGAAGAGAACAGGGCACGGGCCGAGAGCTATGTTGGGTCTGGCTGCCTGTCTGTCTGTCTGTCTGTCTGTCTGTCTGGCTCAGTAGGAACAAAAGATATATTACAAGTAAAAGACATTGCCATGGTCACAAAGAAGAGAACAGGGCACGGGCCGAGAGCTATGTTGGGTCTGTCTGCCTGTCTGTCTGTCTGTCTGGCTGCCTGTCTGTCTGTCTGTCTGGCTCAGTAGGAACAAAAGATATATTACAAGTAAAAGACATTGCCATGGTCACAAAGAAGAGAACAGGGCACGGGCCGAGAGCTATGTTGGGTCTGGCTGCCTGTCTGTCGGTCTGTCTGTCTGGCTCAGTAGGAACAAAAGATATATTACAAGTAAAAGACATTGCCATGGTCACAAAGAAGAGAACAGGGCACGGGCCGAGAGCTATGTTGGGTCTGTCTGCCTGTCTGTCTGTCTGTCTGTCTGTCTGGCTGCCTGTCTGTCTGTCTGTCTGTCTGTCTGGCTCAGTAGGAACAAAAGATATATTACAAGTAAAAGACATTGCCATGGTCACAAAGAAGAGAACAGGGCACGGGCCGAGAGCTATGTTGGGTCTGGCTGCCTGTCTGTCTGTCTGTCTGTCTGTCTGGCTCAGTAGGAACAAAAGATATATTACAAGTAAAAGACATTGCCATGGTCACAAAGAAGAGAACAGGGCACGGGCCGAGAGCTATGTTGGGTCTGTCTGCCTGTCTGTCTGTCTGTCTGGCTGCCTGTCTGTCTGTCTGTCTGGCTCAGTAGGAACAAAAGATATATTACAAGTAAAAGACATTGCCATGGTCACAAAGAAGAGAACAGGGCACGGGCCGAGAGCTATGTTGGGTCTGGCTGCCTGTCTGTCGGTCTGTCTGTCTGGCTCAGTAGGAACAAAAGATATATTACAAGTAAAAGACATTGCCATGGTCACAAAGAAGAGAACAGGGCACGGGCCGAGAGCTATGTTGGGTCTGTCTGCCTGTCTGTCTGTCTGTCTGTCTGGCTGCCTGTCTGTCTGTCTGTCTGTCTGGCTCAGTAGGAACAAAAGATATATTACAAGTAAAAGAAATTGCCATGGTCACAAAGAAGAGAACAGGGCAGGGGCCGAGAGCTATGTTGGGTCTGGCTGCCTGTCTGTCTGTCTGTCTGTTTGTCTGGCTCAGTAGGAACAAAAGATATATTACAAGTAAAAGACATTGCCATGGTCACAAAGAAGAGAACAGGGCACGGGCCGAGAGCTATGTTGGGTCTGCCTGTCTGTCTGTCTGTCTGTCTGTCTCAGTAGGAACAAAAGATATATTACAAGTAAAAGACATTGCCATGGTCACAAAGAAGAGAACAGGGCACGGGCCGAGAGCTATGTTGGGTCTGCCTGTCTGTCTGTCTGTCTGTCTGTCTGTCTCAGTAGGAACAAAAAATATATTACAAGTAAAAGACATTGCCATGGTCACAAAGAAGAGAACAGGGCAGGGGCCGAGAGCTATGTTGGGTCTGCCTGTCTGTCTGCCTGTCTGTCTGTCTGTCTGTCTGTCTGTCTGTCTGCCTGTCTCAGTAGGAACAAAAGATATATTACAAGTAAAAGACATTGCCATGGTCACAAAGAAGAGAACAGGGCACGGGCCGAGAGCTATGTTGGGTCTGCCTGTCTGTCTGTCTCAGTAGGAACAAAAAATATATTACAAGTAAAAGACATTGCCATGGTCACTAAGAAGAGAACAGGGCACAGGCCGAGAGCTATGTTGGGTCTGCCTGTCTGTCTGAGTGTCTGTCTGTCTGTCTGTCTGTCTGCCTGTCTGTCTGTCTCAGTAGGAACAAAAGATATATTACAGGTAAAAGACATTGCCATGGTCACAAAGAAGAGAACAGGGCACGGGCCGAGAGCTATGTTGGGTCTGTCTGTCTGCCTGTCTGTCTGTCTCAGTAGGAACAAAAGATATATTACAAGTAAAAGACATTGTCATGGTCACAAAGAAGAGAACAGGGCACAGGCCGAGAGCTATGTTGGGTCTGTCTGTCTGTCTGTCTGTCTGTCTGGCTCAGTAGGAACAAAAGATATATTACAAGTAAAAGACATTGCCATGGTCACAAAGAAGAGAACAGGGCGTGGGCCGAGAGCTATGTTGGGTCAGTCTGTCTGCCTGTCTGTCTGTCTGTCTGTCTCAGTAGGAACAAAAGATATATTACAAGTAAAAGACATTGCCATGGTCACAAAGAAAAGAACAGGGCACAGGCCGAGAGCTATGTTGGGTCTGTCTGCCTGTCTGTCTGTCTGTCTGTCTGTCTCAGTAGGAACAAAAGATATATTACAAGTAAAAGACATTGCCATGGTCACAAAGAAGAGAACAGGGCACGGGCCGAGAGCTATGTTGGGTCTGTCTGTCTGTCTGTCTGTCTGTCTGTCTCAGTAGGAACAAAAGATATATTACAAGTAAAAGACATTGCCATGGTCACAAAGAAGAGAACAGGGCACGGGCCGAGAGCTATGTTGGGTCTGTCTGTCTGTCTGTCTGTCTGTCTGTCTGTCTGTCTCAGTAGGAACAAAAGATATATTACAAGTAAAAGACATTGCCATGGTCACAAAGAAGAGAACAGGGCACGGGCCGAGAGCTATGTTGGGTCTGTCTGTCTGCCTGTCTGTCTGTCTCAGTAGGAACAAAAGATATATTACAAGTAAAAGACATTGCCATGGTCACAAAGAAGAGAACAGGGCACGGGCCGAGAGCTATGTTGGGTCTGTCTGTCTGCCTGTCTGTCTGTCTGTCTGTCTGTCTCAGTAGGAACAAAAGATATATTACAAGTAAAAGACATTGCCATGGTCACAAAGAAGAGAACAGGGCACGGGCCTAGAGCTATGTTGGGTCTGTCTGTGTGTCTGTCTGTCTCAGTAGGAACAAAAGATATATTACAAGTAAAAGACATTGTCATGGTCACAAAGAAGAGAACAGGGCACGGGCCGAGAGCTATGTTGGGTCTGTCTGTCTGTCTGTCTGTCCGTCTCAGTAGGAACAAAAGATATATTACAAGTAAAAGACATTGCCATGGTCACAAAGAAGAGAACAGGGCACGGGCCGAGAGCTATGTTGGGTCTGTCTGTCTTCCTGTCTGTCTGTCTGTCTCAGTAGGAACAAAAGATATATTACAAGTAAAAGACATTGCCATGGTCACAAAGAAGAGAACAGGGCACGGGCCGAGAGCTATGTTGGGTCTGCCTGTCTGTCTGTCTGCCTGTCTGTCTGCCTGTCTGTCTCAGTAGGAACAAAAGATATATTACAAGTAAAAGACGTTGCCATGGTCACAAAGAAGAGAACAGGGCACGGGCCGAGAGCTATGTTGGGTCTGTCTGTCTGTGTGTCTGTCTCAGTAGGAACAAAAGATATATTACAAGTAAAAGACATTGCCATGGTCACAAAGAAGAGAACAGGGCACGGGCCGAGAGCTATGTTGGGTCTGTCTGTCTGCCTGTCTGTCTGTCTGTCTGTCTGTCTCAGTAGGAACAAAAGATATATTACAAGTAAAAGACATTGCCATGGTCACAAAGAAGAGAAGAGGGCACGGGCCGAGAGCTATGTTGTGTCTGTCTGTCTGCCTGTCTGTCTGTCTGTCTGTCTGTCTGTCTGTCTCAGTAGGAACAAAAGATATATTACAAGTAAAAGACATTGCCATGGTCACAAAGAAGAGAACAGGGCACGGGCCGAGAGCTATGTTGGGTCTGTCTGTCTGTGTGTCTGTCTCAGTAGGAACAAAAGATATATTACAAGTAAAAGACATTGCCATGGTCACAAAGAAGAGAACAGGGCACGGGCCGAGAGCTATGTTGGGTCTGTCTGTCTGCCTGTCTGTCTGTCTGTCTGTCTGTCTCAGTAGGAACAAAAGATATATTACAAGTAAAAGACATTGCCATGGTCACAAAGAAGAGAACAGGGCACGGGCCGAGAGCTATGTTGGGTCTGTCTGTCTGTCTGCCTGTCTGTCTGTCTGTCTGTCTCAGTAGGAACAAAAGATATATTACAAGTAAAAGACATTGCCATGGTCACAAAGAAGAGAACAGGGCACGGGCCGAGAGCTATGTTGGGTCTGTCTGTCTGGCTGTCTGTCTGTCTGTCTGTCTCAGTAGGAACAAAAGATATATTACAAGTAAAAGACATTGCCATGGTCACAAAGAAGAGAACAGGGCACGGGCCGAGAGCTATGTTGGGTCTGTCTGTCTGTCTGCCTGTCTGTCTGTCTGTCTGTCTCAGTAGGAACAAAAGATATATTACAAGTAAAAGACATTGCCATGGTCACAAAGAAGAGAACAGGGCACGGGCCGAGAGCTATGTTGGGTCTGTCTGTCTGTCTGTCTGTCTGTCTGTCTCAGTAGGAACAAAAGATATATTACAAGTAAAAGACATTGCCATGGTCACAAAGAAGAGAACAGGGCACGGGCCGAGAGCTATGTTGGGTCTGTCTGTCTGTCTGTCTGTCTGTCTCAGTAGGAACAAAAGATATATTACAAGTAAAAGACATTGCCATGGTCACAAAGAAGAGAACAGGGCACAGGCCGAGAGCTATGTTGGGTCTGTCTGTCTGCCTGTCTGTCTGTCTGTCTCAGTAGGAACAAAAGATATATTACAAGTAAAAGACATTGCCATGGTCACAAAGAAGAGAACAGGGCACAGGCCGAGAGCTATGTTGGGTCTGTCTGTCTGCCTGTCTGTCTGTCTGTCTGTCTCAGTAGGAACAAAAGATATATTACAAGTAAAAGACATTGCCATGGTCACAAAGAAGAGAACAGGGCACGGGCCGAGAGCTATGTTGGGTCTGTCTGTGTGTCTGTCTGTCTCAGTAGGAACAAAAGATATATTACAAGTAAAAGACATCGCCATGGTCACAAAGAAGAGAACAGGGCACAGGCCGAGAGCTATGTTGGGTCTGTCTGCCTGTCTGTCTGTCTGTCTGTCTGTCTGTCTCAGTAGGAACAAAAGATATATTACAAGTAAAAGACATTGCCATGGTCACAAAGAAGAGAACAGGGCACGGGCCGAGAGCTATGTTGGGTCTGTCTATCTGTCTGTCTGCCTGTCTGTCTGTCTCAGTAGGAACAAAAGATATATTACAAGTAAAAGACATTGCCATGGTCACAAAGAAGAGAACAGGGCACAGGCCGAGAGCTATGTTGGGTCTGTCTGTCTGGCTCAGTACGAACAAAAGATATATTACAAGTAAAAGACAATGCCATGGTCACAAAGAAGAGAACAGGGCACGGGCCGAGAGCTATGTTGGGTCTGTCTGCCTGTCTGTCTGTCTGTCTGTCTGTCTGGCTGCCTGTCTGTCTGTCTGTCTGTCTGGCTCAGTAGGAACAAAAGATATATTACAAGTAAAAGACATTGCCATGGTCGCAAAGAAGAGAACAGGGCACGGGCCGAGAGCTATGTTGGGTCTGGCTGCCTGTCTGTCTGTCTGTCTGTCTGTCTGGCTCAGTAGGAACAAAAGATATATTACAAGTAAAAGACATTGCCATGGTCACAAAGAAGAGAACAGGGCACGGGCCGAGAGCTATGTTGGGTCTGTCTGCCTGTCTGTCTGTCTGTCTGGCTGCCTGTCTGTCTGTCTGTCTGGCTCAGTAGGAACAAAAGATATATTACAAGTAAAAGACATTGCCATGGTCACAAAGAAGAGAACAGGGCACGGGCCGAGAGCTATGTTGGGTCTGGCTGCCTGTCTGTCGGTCTGTCTGTCTGGCTCAGTAGGAACAAAAGATATATTACAAGTAAAAGACATTGCCATGGTCACAAAGAAGAGAACAGGGCACGGGCCGAGAGCTATGTTGGGTCTGTCTGCCTGTCTGTCTGTCTGTCTGTCTGTCTGGCTGCCTGTCTGTCTGTCTGTCTGTCTGTCTGTCTGGCTCAGTAGGAACAAAAGATATATTACAAGTAAAAGACATTGCCATGGTCACAAAGAAGAGAACAGGGCACGGGCCGAGAGCTATGTTGGGTCTGGCTGCCTGTCTGTCTGTCTGTCTGTCTGTCTGGCTCAGTAGGAACAAAAGATATATTACAAGTAAAAGACATTGCCATGGTCACAAAGAAGAGAACAGGGCACGGGCCGAGAGCTATGTTGGGTCTGTCTGCCTGTCTGTCTGTCTGTCTGGCTGCCTGTCTGTCTGTCTGTCTGGCTCAGTAGGAACAAAAGATATATTACAAGTAAAAGACATTGCCATGGTCACAAAGAAGAGAACAGGGCACGGGCCGAGAGCTATGTTGGGTCTGGCTGCCTGTTTGTCGGTCTGTCTGTCTGGCTCAGTAGGAACAAAAGATATATTACAAGTAAAAGACATTGCCATGGTCACAAAGAAGAGAACAGGGCACGGGCCGAGAGCTATGTTGGGTCTGTCTGCCTGTCTGTCTGTCTGTCTGTCTGGCTGCCTGTCTGTCTGTCTGTCTGGCTCAGTAGGAACAAAAGATATATTACAAGTAAAAGAAATTGCCATGGTCACAAAGAAGAGAACAGGGCAGGGGCCGAGAGCTATGTTGGGTCTGGCTGCCTGTCTGTCTGTCTGTCTGTCTGTCTGGCTCAGTAGGAACAAAAGATATATTACAAGTAAAAGACATTGCCATGGTCACAAAGAAGAGAACAGGGCACGGGCCGAGAGCTATGTTGGGTCTGCCTGTCTGTCTGTCTGTCTGTCTGTCTCAGTAGGAACAAAAGATATATTACAAGTAAAAGACATTGCCATGGTCACAAAGAAGAGAACAGGGCACGGGCCGAGAGCTATGTTGGGTCTGCCTGTCTGTCTGTCTGTCTGTCTGTCTCAGTAGGAACAAAAAATATATTACAAGTAAAAGACATTGCCATGGTCACAAAGAAGAGAACAGGGCAGGGGCCGAGAGCTATGTTGGGTCTGCCTGTCTGTCTGCCTGTCTGTCTGTCTGTCTGTCTGTCTGTCTGTCTGTCTGTCTGTCTGCCTGTCTCAGTAGGAACAAAAGATATATTACAAGTAAAAGACATTGCCATGGTCACAAAGAAGAGAACAGGGCACGGGCCGAGAGCTATGTTGGGTCTGCCTGTCTGTCTGTCTCAGTAGGAACAAAAAATATATTACAAGTAAAAGACATTGCCATGGTCACAAAGAAGAGAACAGGGCACAGGCCGAGAGCTATGTTGGGTCTGCCTGTCTGTCTGCCTGTCTGTCTGTCTGTCTGTCTGTCTGTCTGCCTGTCTGTCTGTCTCAGTAGGAACAAAAGATATATTACATGTAAAAGACATTGCCATGGTCACAAAGAAGAGAACAGGGCACGGGCCGAGAGCTATGTTGGGTCTGTCTGTCTGCCTGTCTGTCTGTCTCAGTAGGAACAAAAGATATATTACAAGTAAAAGACATTGTCATGGTCACAAAGAAGAGAACAGGGCACAGGCCGAGAGCTATGTTGGGTCTGTCTGTCTGTCTGTCTGTCTGGCTCAGTAGGAACAAAAGATATATTACAAGTAAAAGACATTGCCATGGTCACAAAGAAGAGAACAGGGCGTGGGCCGAGAGCTATGTTGGGTCTGTCTGTCTGCCTGTCTGTCTGTCTGTCTGTCTCAGTAGGAACAAAAGATATATTACAAGTAAAAGACATTGCCATGGTCACAAAGAAGAGAACAGGGCACGGGCCGAGAGCTATGTTGGGTCTGTCTGTCTGTCTGTCTGTCTCAGTAGGAACAAAAGATATATTACAAGTAAAGGACATTGCCATGGTCACAAAGAAGAGAACAGGGCACGGGCCGAGAGCTATGTTGGGTCTGTCTGTCTGTCTGTCTGTCTCAGTAGGAACAAAAGATATATTACAAGTAAAAGACATTGCCATGGTCACAAAGAAGAGAACAGGGCACAGGCCGAGAGCTATGTTGGGTCTGCCTGTCTGTCTGTCTGTGTGTCTGTCTGTCTGTCTCAGTAGGAACAAAAGATATATTACAAGTAAAAGACATTGCCATGGTCACAAAGAAGAGAACAGGGCACGGGCCGAGAGCTATGTTGGGTCTGTCTGTCTGTCTGTCTGTCTGGCTCAGTAGGAACAAAAGATATATTACAAGTAAAAGAGATTGCCATGGTCACAAAGAAGAGAACAGGGCACGGGCCGAGAGCTATGTTGGGTCTGTCTGTCTGTCTGTCTGTCTGTCTGTCTGTCTCAGTAGGAACAAAAGATATACTACAAGTAAAAGACATTGCCATGGTCACAAAGAAGAGAACAGGGCACGGGCCGAGAGCTATGTTGGGTCTGTCTGTCTGTCTGTCTGTCTGTCTGTCTCAGTAGGAACAAAAGATATATTACAAGTAAAAGACATTGCCATGGTCACAAAGAAGAGAACAGGGCACAGGCCGAGAGCTATGTTGGGTCTGTCTGGCTGCCTGTCTGTCTGTCTGTCTGTCTGTCTGTCTCAGTAGGAACAAAAGATATATTACAAGTAAAAGACATTGCCATGGTCACAAAGAAGAGAACAGGGCACGGGCCGAGAGCTATGTTGGGTCTGTCTGTCTGTCTGTCTGTCTGTCTGTCTCAGTAGGAACAAAAGATATATTACAAGTAAAAGACATTGCCATGGTCACAAAGAAGAGAACAGGGCACGGGCCGAGAGCTATGTTGGGTCTGTCTGTCTGTCTGTCTGTCTGTCTGTCTGTCTGTCTCAGTAGGAACAAAAGATATATTACAAGTAAAAGACATTGCCATGGTCACAAAGAAGAGAACAGGGCACAGGCCGAGAGCTATGTTGGGTCTGTCTGTCTGCCTGTCTGTCTGTCTGTCTCAGTAGGAACAAAAGATATATTACAAGTAAAAGACATTGCCATGGTCACAAAGAAGAGAACAGGGCACAGGCCGAGAGCTATGTTGGGTCTGTCTGTCTGCCTGTCTGTCTGTCTGTCTGTCTCAGTAGGAACAAAAGATATATTACAAGTAAAAGACATTGCCATGGTCACAAAGAAGAGAACAGGGCACGGGCCGAGAGCTATGTTGGGTCTGTCTGTGTGTCTGTCTGTCTCAGTAGGAACAAAAGATATATTACAAGTAAAAGACATTGCCATGGTCACAAAGAAGAGAACAGGGCACAGGCCGAGAGCTATGTTGGGTCTGTCTGCCTGTCTGTCTGTCTGTCTGTCTGTCTCAGTAGGAACAAAAGATATATTACAAGTAAAAGACATTGCCATGGTCACAAAGAAGAGAACAGGGCACGGGCCGAGAGCTATGTTGGGTCTGTCTATCTGTCTGTCTGCCTGTCTGTCTGTCTCAGTAGGAACAAAAGATATATTACAAGTAAAAGACATTGCCATGGTCACAAAGAAGAGAACAGGGCACAGGCCGAGAGCTATGTTGGGTCTGTCTGTCTGGCTCAGTACGAACAAAAGATATATTACAAGTAAAAGACATTGCCATGGTCACAAAGAAGAGAACAGGGCACGGGCCGAGAGCTATGTTGGGTCTGTCTGCCTGTCTGTCTGTCTGTCTGTCTGTCTGGCTGCCTGTCTGTCTGTCTGTCTGGCTCAGTAGGAACAAAAGATATATTACAAGTAAAAGACATTGCCATGGTCGCAAAGAAGAGAACAGGGCACGGGCCGAGAGCTATGTTGGGTCTGGCTGCCTGTCTGTCTGTCTGTCTGGCTCAGTAGGAACAAAAGATATATTACAAGTAAAAGACATTGCCATGGTCACAAAGAAGAGAACAGGGCACGGGCCGAGAGCTATGTTGGGTCTGTCTGCCTGTCTGTCTGTCTGTCTGGCTGCCTGTCTGTCTGTCTGTCTGGCTCAGTAGGAACAAAAGATATATTACAAGTAAAAGACATTGCCATGGTCACAAAGAAGAGAACAGGGCACGGGCCGAGAGCTATGTTGGGTCTGGCTGCCTGTCTGTCGGTCTGTCTGTCTGGCTCAGTAGGAACAAAAGATATATTACAAGTAAAAGACATTGCCATGGTCACAAAGAAGAGAACAGGGCACGGGCCGAGAGCTATGTTGGGTCTGTCTGCCTGTCTGTCTGTCTGTCTGTCTGTCTGGCTGCCTGTCTGTCTGTCTGTCTGTCTGTCTGTCTGGCTCAGTAGGAACAAAAGATATATTACAAGTAAAAGACATTGCCATAGTCACAAAGAAGAGAACAGGGCACGGGCCGAGAGCTATGTTGGGTCTGGCTGCCTGTCTGTCTGTCTGTCTGTCTGTCTGGCTCAGTAGGAACAAAAGATATATTACAAGTAAAAGACATTGCCATGGTCACAAAGAAGAGAACAGGGCACGGGCCGAGAGCTATGTTGGGTCTGTCTGCCTGTCTGTCTGTCTGTCTGGCTGCCTGTCTGTCTGTCTGTCTGGCTCAGTAGGAACAAAAGATATATTACAAGTAAAAGACATTGCCATGGTCACAAAGAAGAGAACAGGGCACGGGCCGAGAGCTATGTTGGGTCTGGCTGCCTGTCTGTCGGTCTGTCTGTCTGGCTCAGTAGGAACAAAAGATATATTACAAGTAAAAGACATTGCCATGGTCACAAAGAAGAGAACAGGGCACGGGCCGAGAGCTATGTTGGGTCTGTCTGCCTGTCTGTCTGTCTGTCTGTCTGTCTGGCTGCCTGTCTGTCTGTCTGTCTGTCTGTCTGTCTGGCTCAGTAGGAACAAAAGATATATTACAAGTAAAAGACATTGCCATGGTCACAAAGAAGAGAACAGGGCACGGGCCGAGAGCTATGTTGGGTCTGGCTGCCTGTCTGTCTGTCTGTCTGTCTGTCTGGCTCAGTAGGAACAAAAGATATATTACAAGTAAAAGACATTGCCATGGTCACAAAGAAGAGAACAGGGCACGGGCCGAGAGCTATGTTGGGTCTGTCTGCCTGTCTGTCTGTCTGTCTGGCTGCCTGTCTGTCTGTCTGTCTGGCTCAGTAGGAACAAAAGATATATTACAAGTAAAAGACATTGCCATGGTCACAAAGAAGAGAACAGGGCACGGGCCGAGAGCTATGTTGGGTCTGTCTGCCTGTCTGTCTGTCTGTCTGTCTGGCTGCCTGTCTGTCTGTCTGTCTGTCTGGCTCAGTAGGAACAAAAGATATATTACAAGTAAAAGAAATTGCCATGGTCACAAAGAAGAGAACAGGGCAGGGGCCGAGAGCTATGTTGGGTCTGGCTGCCTGTCTGTCTGTCTGTCTGTCTGGCTCAGTAGGAACAAAAGATATATTACAAGTAAAAGACATTGCCATGGTCACAAAGAAGAGAACAGGGCACGGGCCGAGAGCTATGTTGGGTCTGCCTGTCTGTCTGTCTGTCTGTCTGTCTCAGTAGGAACAAAAGATATATTACAAGTAAAAGACATTGCCATGGTCACAAAGAAGAGAACAGGGCACGGGCCGAGAGCTATGTTGGGTCTGCCTGTCTGTCTGTCTGTCTGTCTGTCTGTCTCAGTAGGAACAAAAAATATATTACAAGTAAAAGACATTGCCATGGTCACAAAGAAGAGAACAGGGCAGGGGCCGAGAGCTATGTTGGGTCTGCCTGTCTGTCTGCCTGTCTGTCTGTCTGTCTGTCTGTCTGTCTGTCTGTCTGCCTGTCTCAGTAGGAACAAAAGATATATTACAAGTAAAAGACATTGCCATGGTCACAAAGAAGAGAACAGGGCACGGGCCGAGAGCTATGTTGGGTCTGCCTGTCTGTCTGTCTCAGTAGGAACAAAAAATATATTACAAGTAAAAGACATTGCCATGGTCACAAAGAAGAGAACAGGGCACAGGCCGAGAGCTATGTTGGGTCTGCCTGTCTGTCTGCCTGTCTGTCTGTCTGTCTGTCTGTCTGTCTGCCTGTCTGTCTGTCTCAGTAGGAACAAAAGATATATTACAGGTAAAAGACATTGCCATGGTCACAAAGAAGAGAACAGGGCACGGGCCGAGAGCTATGTTGGGTCTGTCTGTCTGCCTGTCTGTCTGTCTCAGTAGGAACAAAAGATATATTACAAGTAAAAGACATTGTCATGGTCACAAAGAAGAGAACAGGGCACAGGCCGAGAGCTATGTTGGGTCTGTCTGTCTGTCTGTCTGTCTGGCTCAGTAGGAACAAAAGATATATTACAAGTAAAAGACATTGCCATGGTCACAAAGAAGAGAACAGGGCGTGGGCCGAGAGCTATGTTGGGTCTGTCTGTCTGCCTGTCTGTCTGTCTGTCTGTCTCAGTAGGAACAAAAGATATATTACAAGTAAAAGACATTGCCATGGTCACAAAGAAGAGAACAGGGCACGGGCCGAGAGCTATGTTGGGTCTGTCTGTCTGTCTGTCTGTCTCAGTAGGAACAAAAGATATATTACAAGTAAAGGACATTGCCATGGTCACAAAGAAGAGAACAGGGCACGGGCCGAGAGCTATGTTGGGTCTGTCTGTCTGTCTGTCTGTCTCAGTAGGAACAAAAGATATATTACAAGTAAAAGACATTGCCATGGTCACAAAGAAGAGAACAGGGCACAGGCCGAGAGCTATGTTGGGTCTGCCTGTCTGTCTGTCTGTGTGTCTGTCTGTCTGTCTCAGTAGGAACAAAAGATATATTACAAGTAAAAGACATTGCCATGGTCACAAAGAAGAGAACAGGGCACGGGCCGAGAGCTATGTTGGGTCTGTCTGTCTGTCTGTCTGTCTGTCTGTCTGGCTCAGTAGGAACAAAAGATATATTACAAGTAAAAGAGATTGCCATGGTCACAAAGAAGAGAACAGGGCACGGGCCGAGAGCTATGTTGGGTCTGTCTGTCTGTCTGTCTGTCTCAGTAGGAACAAAAGATATACTACAAGTAAAAGACATTGCCATGGTCACAAAGAAGAGAACAGGGCACGGGCCGAGAGCTATGTTGGGTCTGTCTGTCTGTCTGTCTGTCTGTCTGTCTGTCTGTCTGTCTCAGTAGGAACAAAAGATATATTACAAGTAAAAGACATTGCCATGGTCACAAAGAAGAGAGCAGGGCACAGGCCGAGAGCTATGTTGGGTCTGTCTGCCTGCCTGTCTGTCTGTCTGTCTGTCTGTCTGTCTGTCTCAGTAGGAACAAAAGATATATTACAAGTAAAAGACATTGCCATGGTCACAAAGAAGAGAACAGGGCACAGGCCGAGAGCTATGTTGGGTCTGTCTGCCTGTCTGTCTGTCTGTCTGTCTGTCTCAGTAGGAACAAAAGATATATTACAAGTAAAAGACATTGCCATGGTCACAAAGAAGAGAACAGGGCACAGGCCGAGAGCTATGTTGGGTCTGTCTGCCTGTCTGTCTGTCTGTCTCAGTAGGAACAAAAGATATATTACAAGTAAAAGTCATTGCCATGGTCACAAAGAAGAGAACAGGGCACGGGCCGAGAGCTATGTTGGGTCTGTCTGTCTGGCTGTCTGTGTGTCTGTCTGTCTGTGTCTCAGTAGGAACAAAAGATATATTACAAGTAAAAGACATTGCCATGGTCACAAAGAAGAGAACAGGGCACAGGCCGAGAGCTATGTTGGGTCTGTCTGTCTGCCTGTCTGTCTGTCTCAGTAGGAACAAAAGATATATTACAAGTAAAAGACATTGCCATGGTCACAAAGAAGAGAACAGGGCACAGGCCGAGAGCTATGTTGGGTCTGTCTGCCTGTCTGTCTGTGTGTCTGTCTGTCTCAGTAGGAACAAAAGATATATTACAAGTAAAAGACATTGCCATGGTCACAAAGAAGAGAACAGGGCACGGGCCGAGAGCTATGTTGGGTCTATCTGCCTGTCTGTCTGTCTCAGTAGGAACAAAAGATATATTACAAGTAAAAGACATTGCCATGGTCACAAAGAAGAGAACAGGGCACAGGCCGAGAGCTATGTTGGGTCTGTCTGCCTGTCTGTCTGTGTGTCTGTCTGTCTCAGTAGGAACAAAAGATATATTACAAGTAAAAGACATTGCCATGGTCACAAAGAAGAGAACAGGGCACGGGCCGAGAGCTATGTTGGGTCTGTCTGTCTGTCTCTCTGTCTGTCTCAGTAGGAACAAAAGATATATTACAAGTAAAAGACATTGCCATGGTCACAAAGAAGAGAACAGGGCACAGGCCGAGAGCTATGTTGGGTCTGTCTGCCTGTCTGTCTGTCTGTCTGTCTGTCTGTCTCAGTAGGAACAAAAGATATATTACAAGTAAAAGACATTGCCATGGTCACAAAGAAGAGAACAGGGCACGGGCCGAGAGCTATGTTGGGTCTGTCTGTCTGTCTGTCTGTCTGTCTGTCTGTCTGTCTCAGTAGGAACAAAAGATATATTACAAGTAAAAGACATTGCCATGGTCACAAAGAAGAGAACAGGGCACAGGCCGAGAGCTATGTTGGGTCTGTCTGTCTGTCTGTCTCAGTAGGAACAAAAGATATATTACAAGTAAAAGACATTGCCATGGTCACAAAGAAGAGAACAGGGCACAGGCCGAGAGCTATGTTGGGTCTGTCTGCCTGTCTGTCTGTCTGTCTGTCTGTCTGTCTCAGTAGGAACAAAAGATATATTACAAGTAAAAGACATTGCCATGGTCACAAAGAAGAGAACAGGGCACGGGCCGAGAGCTATGTTGGGTCTGTCTGTCTGTCTGTCTGTCTCAGTAGGAACAAAAGATATATTACAAGTAAAAGACATTGCCATGGTCACAAAGAAGAGAACAGGGCACAGGCCGAGAGCTATGTTGGGTCTGTCTGTCTACCTGTCTGTCTGTCTGTCTGTCTGTCTTTGTCTCAGTAGGAACAAAAGATATATTACAAGTAAAAGACATTGCCATGGTCACAAAGAAGAGAACAGGGCACAGGCCGAGAGCTATGTTGGGTCTGTCTGCCTGTCTGTCTGTCTGTCTGTCTCAGTAGGAACAAAAGATATATTACAAGTAAAAGACATTGCCATGGTCACAAAGAAGAGAACAGGGCACGGGCCGAGAGCTATGTTGGGTCTGTGTGTCTGTCTGTCTCAGTAGGAACAAAAGATATATTACAAGTAAAAGACATTGCCATGGTCACAAAGAAGAGAACAGGGCACGGGCCGAGAGCTATGTTGGGTCTGTCTGTCTGTCTGTCTGTCTGTCTGTCTCAGTAGGAACAAAAGATATATTACAAGTAAAAGACATTGCCATGGTCACAAAGAAGAGAACAGGGCACAGGCCGAGAGCTATGTTGGGTCTGTCTGTCTGCCTGTCTGTCTGTCTCAGTAGGAACAAAAGATATATTACAAGTAAAAGACATTGTCATGGTCACAAAGAAGAGAACAGGGCACGGGCCGAGAGCTATGTTGGGTCTGCCTGTCTGTCTGTCTGTCTGTCTCAGTAGGAACAAAAGATATATTACAAGTAAAAGACATGGTCATGGTCACAAAGAAGAGAACAGGGCACGGGCCGAGAGCTATGTTGGGTCTGTCTGTCTGCCTGTCTGTCTGTCTCAGTAGGAACAAAAGATATATTACAAGTAAAAGACATTGTCATGGTCACAAAGAAGAGAACAGGGCACGGGCCGAGAGCTATGTTGGGTCTGTCTGTCTGTCTGTCTCAGTAGGAACAAAAGATATATTACAAGTAAAAGACATTGCCATGGTCACAAAGAAGAGAACAGGGCACAGGCCGAGAGCTATGTTGGGTCTGTCTGCCTGTCTGTCTGTGTGTCTGTCTGTCTCAGTAGGAACAAAAGATATATTACAAGTAAAAGACATTGCCATGGTCACAAAGAAGAGAACAGGGCACGGGCCGAGAGCTATGTTGGGTCTATCTGCCTGTCTGTCTGTCTCAGTAGGAACAAAAGATATATTACAAGTAAAAGACATTGCCATGGTCACAAAGAAGAGAACAGGGCACAGGCCGAGAGCTATGTTGGGTCTGTCTGCCTGTCTGTCTGTGTGTCTGTCTGTCTCAGTAGGAACAAAAGATATATTACAAGTAAAAGACATTGCCATGGTCACAAAGAAGAGAACAGGGCACGGGCCGAGAGCTATGTTGGGTCTGTCTGTCTGTCTGTCTGTCTGTCTCAGTAGGAACAAAAGATATATTACAAGTAAAAGACATTGCCATGGTCACAAAGAAGAGAACAGGGCACAGGCCGAGAGCTATGTTGGGTCTGTCTGCCTGTCTGTCTGTCTGTCTGTCTGTCTGTCTGTCTCAGTAGGAACAAAAGATATATTACAAGTAAAAGACATTTCCATGGTCACAAAGAAGAGAACAGGGCACGGGCCGAGAGCTATGTTGGGTCTGTCTGTCTGTCTGTCTGTCTGTCTGTCTGTCTGTCTGTCTCAGTAGGAACAAAAGATATATTACAAGTAAAAGACATTGCCATGGTCACAAAGAAGAGAACAGGGCACAGGCCGAGAGCTATGTTGGGTCTGTCTGCCTGTCTGTCTGTCTGTCTGTCTGTCTGTCTCAGTAGGAACAAAAGATATATTACAAGTAAAAGACATTGCCATGGTCACAAAGAAGAGAACAGGGCACGGGCCGAGAGCTATGTTGGGTCTGTCTGTCTGTCTGTCTGTCTGTCTGTCTGTCTCAGTAGGAACAAAAGATATATTACAAGTAAAAGACATTGCCATGGTCACAAAGAAGAGAACAGGGCACAGGCCGAGAGCTATGTTGGGTCTGTCTGTCTACCTGTCTGTCTGTCTGTCTGTCTGTCTTTGTCTCAGTAGGAACAAAAGATATATTACAAGTAAAAGACATTGCCATGGTCACAAAGAAGAGAACAGGGCACAGGCCGAGAGCTATGTTGGGTCTGTCTGCCTGTCTGTCTGTCTGTCTGTCTCAGTAGGAACAAAAGATATATTACAAGTAAAAGACATTGCCATGGTCACAAAGAAGAGAACAGGGCACGGGCCGAGAGCTATGTTGGGTCTGTGTGTCTGTCTGTCTGTCTCAGTAGGAACAAAAGATATATTACAAGTAAAAGACATTGCCATGGTCACAAAGAAGAGAACAGGGCACGGGCCGAGAGCTATGTTGGGTCTGTCTGTCTGTCTGTCTGTCTGTCTCAGTAGGAACAAAAGATATATTACAAGTAAAAGACATTGCCATGGTCACAAAGAAGAGAACAGGGCACAGGCCGAGAGCTATGTTGGGTCTGTCTGTCTGCCTGTCTGTCTGTCTCAGTAGGAACAAAAGATATATTACAAGTAAAAGACATTGTCATGGTCACAAAGAAGAGAACAGGGCACGGGCCGAGAGCTATGTTGGGTCTGCCTGTCTGTCTGTCTGTCTGTCTCAGTAGGAACAAAAGATATATTACAAGTAAAAGACATTGTCATGGTCACAAAGAAGAGAACAGGGCACGGGCCGAGAGCTATGTTGGGTCTGTCTGTCTGCCTGTCTGTCTGTCTCAGTAGGAACAAAAGATATATTACAAGTAAAAGACATTGTCATGGTCACAAAGAAGAGAACAGGGCACGGGCCGAGAGCTATGTTGGGTCTGTCTGTCTGTCTGTCTCAGTAGGAACAAAAGATATATTACAAGTAAAAGACATTGCCATGGTCACAAAGAAGAGAACAGGGCACAGGCCGAGAGCTATGTTGGGTCTACTACAAAACGAATTGAGGTTAGAGGACCCGAACAAATCTATCGCAATTTTCTACGAATTGTCGAAGATTTATTTCTCAACCTTTTACACCATGTCGTAGACAAAATTACACACCAGGACACAAATGTGAGACAAACAGGAAAGAGATAAGGAATTATTGTAAAGGTTCTAATCTTAGTATGGATGGACAGGAGATCTGAACCCGTTTCATAATATAAATCTTAAACATACTGTTAACTGGGTTTCTTATTATTTATGAAATATAACTGTGCAATAACCACGTCATTAATATATGTTCATGCTCACGAAAAATCGTTAATGAATCTTCCACAAAGAAATGAAACGTTTTATTAAAATACACATTACATTAACAGTGGCCACAACATGTTGCCTGCGCAGTCCGCCATATTGTTACGTTACATACGCTGATTGGTTATTTTCAAGTTGTTGGATGAAAAAATTAGACGCACTCAATCGTGTTATATACAAACAGGTTGGGTACAAAAAATAGGTTAGAAATTGTATGCAAGTCTCGATGTCTCACGATGCATCGTGGGACGCCGGCCTTATTAAACATAAGCGATATTTTCAACTAGTCCCTATTCCTCCCCTCATCATTTCCTACCTTTTCTATATTTTCCCAAAGCCGGTCGCAAGAACTTCTCCTTCGAGCAACAAGCCATCTACCTGTTAGTGTTCGCATTACCCTGCCTCTATGAGATTGAGATCGCACATGCACGGGGGCAAACGAACCCAAAATGTGTCCACTCTTTAGCTTTGTTCATCCTATAAAGATGTCTTTTACACACACAACTGTCTGTCACTCTGTCGCAGCAGGGAGTATCTGCTACTACACTCCTCTTTTCCTTACTTCCAAGAAAACGCCAGTGACTTGCGCAATTTTTAACTAAAATTAAGAGATATTAGCACATTGGGAGTAAGTTGGCAACATAACCAGTAGCAACGTTATGTACGAGGTTTACACTAGCATGTAGTCCGAGCTGGTATGTGTGAAGGAGCGAGCGTGGCCAATGGGTTTAATCAGAGCTCTCCATATCCTCCTCCGAATTTCCTGTCGTGGGGGGTTTAAGGGGGTTACTTAATCCCAAACTTCTGTAATTTTTTTTTTCAAATTTTCTATTTTAATTTTGTGATTGAAGTCATGTAGTTAATAGTTATTGTGAATCACTGAATTGTGTATCTGTTTCAGATGTTTCATTGTTGTCTTTTTGAGAAACAATGAAATGTCAAAGTGGTCATGAAGTACTGCCGCGTCTGTATAATGTGATTCATGTAAAAAAGGAATAGTTAAACAATGTTAAATATTGCATTTATAAACATATCAATATATAATAAGCAGTTTTAGAGTAAATTTGTTTTAAAAATTGGTCAGACATTTTTTAGTTATTTATTTAGGTCGCTTAAACATCTTAAGTCATTAGCAACCATGTTAATAAAAAAACCTTAGTTTTCTAAGAAACAGAAATATTGTAAATAACACAAATGAACAATAGTATTAATATCTATAATTGCATTACAATATCGTTAAGAACAGGGGTTAAACAGAAAACAAGTAAATGAACATAGTACATATAAAGATTAGGTAGAAAGTTTACAATTTAGAAAGGAAACAATGCTTTTACAAGAAATGATATTACATAAAGCAATAGAGAGGGACATGGGTGATGCATTACAAGACTTACATACCCACATACCCACAATTCATCGCGTCACCTACAGTTACGTCACACTTGAACTCAATTATCAAATTTTTTTTAAACTAAAAATAAATTAAAAAATTTATTTGATTGAAGTTGAAGTCGTTACTTTCAGATACATACATTTGTTTTTTATGAAGTTTTTAGTATTAAAATTTTGCTTTTCAGCATAATTTATTTGTTGTGAGCCAATGAATAAAAGAAATCATTAAAAGCATAATTATGTGAATCTTTAGATGACACGTTTGAGATTACGTATGCGAATTTACATACAAATCAGACCAAAACTGAAATGTAAGGAATAAATTTCATACAACATGAAAATGTGAGCGAATTTGTGAAGCGTACGGATGTCTTAAACACATCACTGGGCATTTAAAAACATGGCTCGAATAAAAAGTTTATTGAAAATGATTCACAGGTGTCTTGAATATTAATGTGATCAAATAAAACTACAAATGCAATTTTCATCTAGAGTTTTAATCCTGGGCTTCCTAACATACAGCACTACTTGCTCGGACAACTAAGTATTGAAGTGATTATTTTACATGCTTCTTCATTTATCCCAATGATGTAGGTATACACGTGACTTCTACAACAATCATCTTAACCTCAATACTTAATATACCTGTAGGTATTTCTCTGCAATCACCTGTAGTTAGTGTTGCGATCGGATTCTAGGACGTTTTTGTCGCAGCGTAGCGTTAATATTTCAGTAAAAGCGCGCGCTTATTCAGAAAAGTATCAAATATACGCTGTGCAAATGTATAAGGACTATTCGTAATGATTTGCAATGAATTCTAATAATGTATACACGTGCATTCTAGAACAATCCGCCTAACCTACACCTTTAATATATTATTATTATTATTATTATTATTATTATTATTATTATTATTATTATTATTATTATTATTATTATTATTATTATTATTATTATTATTATTATTATTATTATTATTATTATTATTATTATTATTTATTGAAGTACGCTTTTAAAGTGTAATTAAACAGTATACATTGTGAAAATTGTGCTAGAGAGCCAACAACCATTGGAGCATTATACAACAAATGGTAGTAACCATTCTAGAAACAAAGGCGATAGAGGACAATATGTTGTTTTCCTGCGTAATGCAGCATTTCCCGTCGAAGGAAAGCACAACCATCTCTGGACATGGCCTACTTGGGTTTAATTAGCACATACTGGTCATAACAAATCACTTGAACGTGCGTTCTTAACATGCTAAAGTACGTTGTTCAGATTAAAGAGAATGAAGTGTTGTGATGTTGTGCATTGTAGGTAGAGCCTGGAACCCACCCGCCCTGTTTTCTTATACCTACAACAATATGATCGCGTAATTACAACAAACATGGCCATCTCCCCGCTACAGAGAATGCGCAATGGCGACTTCTAACCTACAAGAGAAGCGAAATTCGCCCTATTAGCGATGTTTTCATGTTTGTTTCTTTCACAGCGACATTTTACTTTATTCACACAGTTGTATACACGGTTTGTTGGCACACTAGACTATCATGGGCTGAGAAGGTTGGTAAAATGCCACGGTATTACGTCACCATGTACAAACACTCCACTGTGATATATGCCCCGACATACCAAATATGTGTGAGCACTTCGCTATTCCAATTTGGCCAACATCTCCGATCTCTGACGGGGACCCCAAATGTACGTATCTACTGCAATTCTGACAATTTTCGTCTCCTTTCGGGTTCACTCTACAAAAAAGTCCATTTAGTCAAATTGTGTATTTCAGCGACATCTACATTTTTTGTATGTTAAGATGTGGTCTATATCTTACGGTTTACCAGTTATACAAAAGTCATCCAGAGTAAACAAGGGCTACAGGGGCTATAGCCAGAAAATTCAAAATGTACATTTCATTTGTTATACAAATAGGATGCAACACGGAGATTTCGAAGAAAATTCCTCCACCCTAAACTATTTGAAATTTTTGAAAATTTTGATTTCGTCTAAAATGACTGACGATTTTAATGAAAATGCCATATGTTTGAGATATTTTTGTGACAAATGAAACGTATGTTTTGAATTTTCTGGCTATAGCCTATGTAGTCCTGTTTACTCTGGATGACTTTTGCATAACTGGTAAACCATAAGAGATAGACTAAATCTTACTGTACAAAACGTAGATCTTGCTAAAACACACAATTTATGTCCAAATAAACGTTTTTATAGAGTGAACCATTTCGTAGATATTCCTTGTTATTTGTGAGTTTTGCAACAATTTTCTCAAATAAAAGGTATTTATTCACGTTTTTAACATATCTATTGGCCGTACAAAGAGAACGGAGTTTGGAAGCTTTAAAACATTTGACTATCGCACAAAGCCTACTGTATTCCCATATTCCCCTTGTACCTACAAGGAAATAAACAATAAGATAATTTGTACAAATGTTTATCTCAACTAACACGAAGAAGATATAAGAATAAGACTTTGTAAGAATGGTTAGTACAAGAGTGAGTAGAGAAAGTCATGTGAGTGATTCTTATACTTTGCTGTAAACTTCAAGTTGGAGATCCAGAAGATCGCAAAGTGTGTACCAGGAAATTGACCGCAACGGTGCATTCACCTGCACACACTTCTAGTTGCAATTAATGAGAGAGCAGCAGCGCCGCGTAGCGGAGAAACAACCATCTAAATTAACAGGGGAAGGCACCTGGTGAATCAAGAGTAATTGTCTACTTAAATATACTAGGTACTGCTGTAGCTTCGCAAACCAGCACCTCGACGAAACCTGAGAAATAGAACTTTGGTAAACTGCTTTAAAACGTGCTCTCTCTCTCTCTCTCTCTCTCTCTCTCTCTCGTCACTGTAAGCACGTGATGATATCTGTCAGGAGACAACCTCGTGTGGTCTAGTTTCTGTACCATTATTTCTCTAATGGACAAGTAGCAGCTTACAAGCAAACATTCTGAAGGGACAGAAAAAATTGTAGTCGTTCAATTTCATGGTTTTCACTATTTAAAAATAAATTCTTCTGCAAATGTTGGCCACTGGAACGCAATTGGTTTGTGAGAGAAATTAAATCAAAGAAGGGAGGCGTGAACATGTTTGTTTTCCTGAATTTTAATAGTATTATTAATAATTATGATAAGGATAACAATTTGTGATCTTAATTTATAGTAAGGCACATTGTTAGTATTCAATAAATATATTACAACGCTATGATATAGTTCACATTTGTACCTACATCCGGAAGAAACATCGATAGACAAGTTGTGTTGGCTGGTACGATGTTCTATATGAGTAGTCCAGAAGTAAGAGGTCTCCTGCACGGAAGGACCGCTTCTTTAAAAATACACTGACCAATTAGATTGTCCGCTTGGAACATATTTCCTTCCACTTTCTCACCATTGTCAGATGGCTCTTGAATTACGAACAAATTTGGCATTAATTTACCTAATTGACACACGATTTCCTCAAACTATCCTTGGGATATTGAATATAGATTCCGTTAAAACACCCAAGTTATGTCCCAAAGAATTTTTTGTGGAGATATTCCTTGTTATAGTTTTATGCTTTTCTCAAATGGAAGGTCGTTATTTACTTTTTTATCTATTCGCCATTGGAAAGAGAACGGAATTCAAACATATGACTTTCACTTAATGTCTACTGCCTTCTCCTTGTACCTACAAGGAAGATCAATACGATAATCTCTACGAATTAACATGAAGCAGATGGAGGAATAAGAGTTTGTCAGAATAATTTGTGCGAGAGTAGAGAAAGTCATGTGAGTGCAACACATCAGATTTAAGACTGTCAATTGCAGGTTTGTACAAGAACCAGAAATTGAAGTTGAAGGAAGACAAGGTAAGGCAAGACAAGGAAGGTAGGAAGGAAGGAAAGTAGGAAAGTAGGAAGGAAGGTAGGAAGGAAGAAAGAAAGGAAGGAAAGTAGGAACGAAGAAAGAAAGGAAAGTAGGAAGGAAGGTAGCAAGGAATAAAGAAAGGAAGGAAAGTAGGAAGGAAGGAAGGAAGGAAGGGAGATAGGAAGGAAAGTAGGAAGGAGGGTAGAAAGGAAGGAAGATAGGAAGGAAAGTAGGAAGGAAGGAAGATAGGAAGATAGGAAGGAAGGTAGGAAGGAAGGAAGGAAGATAGGAAGGTAGGAAGGTAGGAAGGAAGGAAGGTAGGAAGGTAGCAAGGAAGGTAGGAAGGAAGGTAGGTAGGAAGGAAGGTAGGAAGGTAGCAAGGAAGGTAGGAGGGAAGAAAGAAAGGAAGGAAAGTAGGAAGGAAGGAAGGTAGCAAGGAAGGTAGGAAGGAAGAAAGGAAGGAAGGTAGGAAGGAAGGAAGATAGGAAGGTAGGAAGGAAGGTAGGAAGGAAGGTAGGAAGGAAGGAAAGTAGGAAGGAAGGAAGATAGGAAGGAAGGAAGGTAGGAAGGTAGGAAGGAAGATAGGAAGGAAGGAAGGTAGGAAGGAAGGAAGATAGGAAGGTAGGAAGGAAGGAAGGTAGGAAGGAAGGAAGGTAGGAAGGAAGGAAGGAAGGAAGGTAGGAAGGAAGGAAAGAAGGAAGGAAGGAAGGAAGGTAGGAAGGAAGGAAAGTAGGTAGGAAGGAAGGTAGGAAGGAAGGAAGGAAGATAGGAAGGAAGGAAGGTAGGAAGGAAGGAAGATAGGAAGGTAGGAAGGAAGGAAGGTAGGAAGGAAGGAAAGAAGGAAGGAAGGAAGATAGGAAGGAAGGAAAGTAGGTAGGAAGGAAGGTAGGAAGGAAGGAAGGAAGATAGGAAGGAAGGAAGGTAGGAAGGAAGGAAGATAGGAAGGTAGGAAGGAAGGAAGGTAGGAAGGAAGGAAAGAAGGAAGGAAGGAAGGTAGGAAGGAAGGAAGATAGGAAGGTAGGAAGGAAGGAAGGTAGGAAGGAAGGAAAGTAGGAAGGAAGGAAGGAAGGAAGGTAGGAAGGAAGGAAGGAAAGTAGGAAGGAAGGAAGATAGGAAGGAAGGAAGATAGGAAGGTAGGAAGGAAGGAAGGTAGGAAGGAAGGAAGGTAGGAAGGAAGGAAGGAAGGTAGGAAGGAAGGAAGATAGGAAGGTAGGAAGGAAGGAAGGTAGGAAGGAAGGAAAGTAGGAAGGAAGGAAGGAAGGAAGGTAGGAAGGAAGGAAGGTAGGAAGGTAGGAAGGAAGGAAAGTAGGAAGGAAGGAAGGAAGGAAGGTAGGAAGGAAGGAAGGTAGGAAGGAAGGAAGATAGGAAGGTAGGAAGGAAGGAAAGTAGGAAGGAAGGAAGGAAGGAAGGTAGGAAGGAAGGAAGGTAGGAAGGAAGGAAGATAGGAAGGTAGGAAGGAAGGAAGGTAGGAAGGAAGGAAAGTAGGAAGGAAGGAAGGAAGGAAGGTAGGAAGGAAGGAAGGTAGGAAGGTAGGAAGGAAGGAAGTAGGAAGGAAGGAAGGAAGGTAGGAAGGAAGGAAGGTAGGAAGGAAGGAAGGTAGGAAGGAAGGAAGGAAGGTAGGAAGGAAGGAAGGAAGGAAGGAAGGTAGGAAGGAAGGAAGGAAGGAAGATAGGAAGGAAGGAAGGAAGGAAGGTAGGAAGGAAGGAAGGAAGGAAGGAAGGAAGGAAGGAAGGTAGGAAGGAAGGAAGATAGGAAGGAAGGAAGGTAGGAAGGAAGGAAGGTAGGAAGGAAGGAAGGAAGGAAGGAAGGTAGGAAGGAAGGAAGGAAGGAAGGAAGGAAGGAAGGAAGGAAGGAAGGAAGGAAGGAAAGAAGGAAGGAAGGTAAGGAAGGAAGGAAGGAAGGAAGGAAGGAAGGAAGATAGGAAGGAAGGAAGGAAGGAAGATAGGAAGGTAGGAAGGAAGGAAGGAAGGAAGGAAGGTAGGAAGGAAGGAAGGAAGGGAAGGAAGGAAGATAGGAAGGTAGGAAGGAAGGAAGGTAGGAAGGAAGGAAAGTAAGGAAGGAAGAGGAAGGAAGGTAGGAAGGAAGGAAGGTAGGAAGGTAGGAAGGAAGGAAAGTAGGAAGGAAGGAAGAAGGTAGGAAGGAAGGTAGGAAGGAAGGAAGATAGAGGTAGGAAGGAAAGTAGGAAGGAAGAAGGAAGGACGGAAGGTAGGAATGAAGGAAGGTCGGAAGGAAGGAAGATAGGAAGGTAGGAAGGAAGGAAGGTAGGAAGGAAGGAAAGTAGGAAGGAAGGAAGGAAGGATGTTGGATGGAAGGAAGGTAAGAAGGAAGGAAGATAGGAAGGTAGGAAGGAAGGAAGGTAGGAAGGAAGGAAAGTAGGAAGGAAGGAAGGAAGGAAGATAGGAAGGTAGGAAGGTAGGAAGGAAGGTGGTAGGAGGTTGGTAAGGTTGGAATGAAGGAAAGTAGGAAGGAAGGAAAGTAGGTAGGAAGGAAGGAAGGAAGGTAGGAAGGAAGGGAAGGTAGGAAGGAAGGAAAGTAGGAAGGAAGGAAGGAAGGAAGATAGGAAGGTAGGAAGGTAGGAAGGAAGGAAGATAGGAAGGTAGAAGATAGGAAGGAAGGAAGTAGAGGAAGGAGTAGGTTAGGAAGGAAGGGAAGGTAGGAAGGAAGGAAGGTAGGAAGGAAGGAAGATAGGAAGGTAGGAAGGAGGTAGGAAGGAAGGAAAGTAGGAAGGTAGGAAGGAAGGAAGGTAGGAAGGAAGGAAAGTAGGAAGGTAGGAAGGAAGGAAGGAAAGTAGAAGGAAGGAAGTAAGGAAGGAAGGAAGGAAGGAAGTAGGAAGGAAGGAAAGTAGGAAGGAAGAAGGAAGGAAGGTAGGAAGATAGGAAGATAGGAAGGTAGGAAGGAAGAATAGGAGGTAGGAAGGAAGGAAGGTAGGAAGGAAGGAGGAAGGTAGGAAGGAAGGAAGATAGGTAGGTTGAAGGAAGGAAGGTAGGTTGGAAGGAAAGTAGGAAGGAAGGAAGATAGGAAAGTAGGAAGGAAGGAAGGTTGGAAGGAAGGAGAAGTTGAAGGTGAAGGTAGGTGGAAGGTTGTAAGGTGTAGGAAGGAAGGAAGGTAGGAAGTGAAGGAAGGTAGAAGGAGGAAAGTAGGAAGGAAGGAAGGTAGGAAGGAAGGAAGGAAGGAAAGTAGGAAGGAAGAAGGTAGGTAGGAAGGAAGGAAGATAGGAAGGAAGGAAGGAGGGAAGAGCAAGACAGTGAAGTGCAGGTTTGTGCAAGGACCAGAAAGTGAAGTTGAAGGAAGGCAAGGCAATACAAGGAAGGAAGGTAGGAAGGAAGGAAGGAAGATAGGAAGGAAGGAAGGAAGATAGGAAGGAAGGAAGGAAAGAGCAAGACTGAAGTGCAGGTTTGTGCAAGGGACCAGAAAGTGAAGTTGAAGGAAGGCAAGGCAAGACAAGACAAGGAAGGAAGGTAGGAAGGAAGGAAGGAAGGAAGGAAGATAGGAAAGTAGGAAGGAAGGAAGGTAGGAAGGTAGGAAGATAGGAAGGTAGGTAGGAAGGAAGGAAGGAAGATAGGAAAGTAGGAAGGAAGGAAGGAAGGAAGGTAGGAAGATAGGAAGTAGGTAGGAAGGAAGGAAGGTAGGAAGGAAGGAAGGTAGGAAAGTAGGAAGGAAGGAAGGAAGATAGGAAAGTAGGAAGGAAGGAAGGAAGGAAGGTAGGAAGATAGAGTAGGTAGGAAGGAAGGAAGGTAGGAAGGAAGGAAGATAGGAAAGTAGGAAGGAAGGTAGGAAGATAGGAAGGTAGGAAGGAAGGAAGGAAGATAGGAAAGTAGGAAGGAAGGAAGGATGGAAGGTAGGAAGATAGGAAGGTAGGTAGGAAGGAAGGAAGGTAGGAAGGAAGGAAGGAAGATAGGAAGGTAGGAAGGAAGGTAGGTAGGAAGGAAGGAAGGTAGGAAGGAAGATAGGAAGGTAGGAAGGAAGGAAGATAGGAAGATAGGAAGGTAGGTAGGAAGGAAGGAAGGTAGGAAGGAAGGAAGATAGGAAGATAGGAAGATAGGAAGGTAGGAAGGTAGGAAAGTAGGAAGGAAGGAAGGAAGGAAGGAAGGTAGGAAGGTAGGAAGATAGGAAGGTAGGTAGGTAGGAAGGTAGGAAGGTAGGAAGATAGGAAGGTAGGTAGGTAGGAAGGAAGATAGGAAGGTAGGAAGGAAGGAAGGAAGGTAGGAAGGAAGGAAAGTAGGAAGGAAGGAAGGAAGGAAGGTAGGGAAGGAGGGAGGAAGGAAGGACAGGAAGGTAGGAAGGAAGGAAAGTAGGAAGGAAGGAAGGAAGGAAGGTAGGAAGGAAGGAAGGAAGATAGGAAAGTAGGAAGGAAGGAAGGTAGGAAGGAAGGAAGGAAGGAAGTAGGAAGGAAGGAAGGAAGATAGGAAAGTAGGAAGGAGATAGGAGATAGGAAGATAGGAAGGTAGGAAGGTTAGGAAAGTAGGAAGGAAGGAAGGAAGGAAGGTAGGAAGGAAGGAAGGAAGATAGGAAAGTAGGAGGAAGGAAGGTAGGAAGGAAGGAAGGAAGAAGATAGGAAGGTAGGAAGGAAGGAAAGTAGGAAGGAAGGAAGGAAGGAAGGTAGGAAGGAAGGAAGGAAGATAGGAAAGTAGGAAGGAAGGAAGGTAGGAAGGAAGGAAGGAAGGTAGGAAGGAAGGAAGATAGGAAAGTAGGAAGGAAGGTAGGTAGGAAGGAAGGAAAGTAGGAAGGAAGATAGGAGGTAGGAAGGAAGGAAGATAGGAAGGTAGGAAGGAAGGAAGATAGGAAAGTAGGAAGGTAGGAAGGTAGGAAGATAGGAAGGTAGGTAGGTAGGAAGGAAGATAGGAAGGTAGGAAGGAAGGAAGGAAGGTAGGAAGGAAGGAAAGTAGGAAGGAGGAAGGAAGGAAGGTAGGAAGGAAGGGAGGAAGGAAGGAAGACAGGAAGGTAGGAAGGAAGGAACGTAGGAAGGAAGGAAGGAAGGAACGGTAGGAAGGAAGGAAGGGAAGATAGGAAAGTAGGAAGGAAGGAAGGTAGGAAGGAAGAAGGAAGGAAGGAAGGTAGGAAGGAAGGAAGGAAGATAGGAAAGTAGGAAGGAAGGAAGGTAGGAAGGAAGGAAGGAAGGAAGGAAGATAGGAAGGTAGGAAGGAAGGAAAGTAGAAGGAAGGAAGGAAGGTAGGAAGGAAGGAAGGAATATAGGAAAGTAGGAAGGACGGAAGGTAGGAAGGAAGGAAGGAAGGTAGGAAGGAAGGAAGATAGGAAAGTAGGAAGGAAGGTAGGTAGGAAGGAAGGAAAGTAGGAAGGAAGATAGGAAGTAGGAAGGAAGGAAGATAGGAAGGTAGGAAGGAAGGAAGATAGGAAAGTAGGAAGATAGGAAGGTAGGAAGGAAGGAAGATAGGAAAGTAGGAAGGAAGGAAGGAAAGTAGGAAGGAAGGAAGATAGGAAGGTAGGAAGGAAGGAAAGTAGGAAGGAAGGAAGGAACGTAGGAAGGAAGGAAGAAAGGAAGGTAGGAAGGAAGGAAAGTAGGAAGGAAGGAAGATAGGAAGGTAGGAAGGAAGGAAAGTAGGTAGGAAGGAAGATAGGAAGGTAGGAAGATAGGAAGGTAGGAAGGAAGGAGATAGGAAAGTAGGAAGGAAGGAAGGTAGGAAGGAAGGAAGGTAGGAAGGTAGGAAGGAAGGAAGATAGGAAGGTAGGTAGGTAGGAAGGAAGGAAGGTAGGAAGGAAGATAGGAAGGTAGGAAGGAAGGAAGGTAGGAAGGAAGAAAGGAAGGAAGGTAGGAAGGAAGGAAAGTAGGAAGGAAGGCAGGAAGGTAGGAAGATAGGAAGATAGGAAGGTAGGAAGGAAGGAGATAGGAAGGTAGGAAGGAAGGTAGGAAGGAAGGAAGGAAGGTAGGAAGGAAGGAAGATAGGAAGGTAGGAAGGAAGGAAGGTAGGAAGGAAGGAAAGTAGGAAGGAAGGAAGATAGGAAAGTAGGAAGGAAGGAAGGTAGGAAGGACGGAAGGAAGGAAGGTAGGAAGAAGGAAGGAAGTAGGAAGGAAGGAAGGTAGGAAGGTAGGAAGGAAGGAAGTAGGAAGGAAGGAAAGTAGGAAGGAAGGAAGATAGGAAAGTAGGAAGGAAGGAAGGTAGACAGGAAGGAAGATAGGAAGGAAGGAAGGAAAGTAGGAAGGAAGGAAGGTAGGTAGGAAGGAAGGAGATAGGAAGGAAGGAAGGAAGAGCAAGACTGTGAAGTGCAGGTTTGTGCAAGGACCAGAAAGTGAAGTTGAAGGAAGGCAAGGCAAGGCAAGACAAGGAAGGAAGGTAGGAAGGAAGGAAGGAAGATAGGAAGGAAGGAAGGAAGATAGGAAGGAAGGAAGGAAGGAAGAGCAAGACTGTGAAGTGCAGGTTTGTGCAAGGACCAGAAAGTGAAGTTGAAGGAAGGCAAGGCAAGACAAGACAAGGAAGGAAGGTAGGAAGGAAGGAAGGAAGATAGGAAAGTAGGAAGGAAGGAAGGTAGGAAGGTAGGAAGATAGGAAGGTAGGTAGGAAGGAAGGAAGGAAGATAGGAAAGTAGGAAGGAAGGAAGGAAGGAAGGTAGGAAGATAGGAAGGTAGGTAGGAAGGAAGGAAGGTAGGAAGGAAGGAAGGAAGGTAGGAAAGTAGGAAGGAAGGAAGGAAGATAGGAAAGTAGGAAGGAAGGAAGGAAGGAAGGTAGGAAGATAGGAAGGTAGGTAGGAAGGAAGGAAGGTAGGAAGGAAGGAAGATAGGAAAGTAGGAAGGAAGGTAGGAAGGAAGGTAGGAAGATAGGAAGGTAGGAAGGAAGGAAGGAAGATAGGAAAGTAGGAAGGAAGGATGGAAGGAAGATAGGAAGATAGGAAGGTAGGTAGGAAGGAAGGTAGGAAGGAAGGAAGATAGGGAAAGTTAGGAAGGAAGGTAGGAAGGAAGGTAGGAAGGAAGGTAGGTAGGAAGGAAGGAAGGTAGGAAGGAAGATAGGAAGGTACGAAGGAAGGAAGATAGGAAGATAGGAAGGTAGGTAGGAAGGTAAGGAAGGTAGGAAGGAAGTAAGGAAGATAGGAGATAGGAAGTATAGGAAGGTAGGAAGGTAGGAAAGTAGGAAGGAAGGAAGGAAGGAAGGTAGGAAGGTAGGAAGATAGGAAGGTAGGTAGGTAGGAAGGTAGGAAGGTAGGAAGATAGGAAGGAAGGTAGGTAGGAAGGAAGATAGGAAGGTAGGAAGGAGGAAGGAAGGTGGAAGGAAGGAATAGGAAGGAGGAAGGAAGGAAGGTAGGAAGGAGGAAGGAAGGAAGGAAGGACAGGAAGGTAGGAAGGAAGGAAAGTAGGAAGGAAGGAAGGAAGGTAGGAGGAAGGAAGGAAGATAGGAAAGTAGGACGGAGGAAGGTAGGAAGGAAGGAAGGAAGGAAGGTAGGAAGGAAGGAAGGAAGCTAGGAAAGTAGGAAGGAAGATAGGAAGATAGGACGATAGGAAGATAGGACGGTAAGGAAGGTAAGGAAAGTAGGAAGGAAGGAAGGAAGGTAGGAAGGAAGGAAGGACGAAAGGAAAGTAGGAAGGAAGGAAGGTAGGAAGGAAGGAAGAAGGAAGGAAGATAGGAAATTAGGAAGGAAGGAAAGTAGGAAGGAAGGAAGGAAGGAAGGAAGGTAGGAAGGAAGGAAGGAAGATAGGAAAGTAGGAAGGAAGGAAGGTAGGAAGGAAGGAAGGAAGGTAGGAAGAAGGAAGATAGGAAAGTAGGAAGGAAGGTAGGTAGGAAGGAAGGAAAGTAGGAAGGAAGATAGGACGGTAGGAAGGAAGGAAGATAGGAAGGTAGGAAAGGAAGGAAGATAGGAAAGTAGGAAGATAGGAAGGTAGGAAGGAAGGAAGAATAGGAAATTAGGAAGGAAGGAAGGAAATTGGGACGGAAGGAAGATAGGAAGGTAGGAAGGAGGAAAGTAGGAAGGAAGGAAGGAAAGTAGGAAAGGAAGGAAGATAGGAAGGTAGGAAGGAAGGAAAGTAGGAAGGAAGGAAGATAGGAAGGTAGGAAGGAAGGAAAGTAGGTAGGAAGGAAGATAGGAAGGTAGGAAGATAGGAAGGTAGGAAGGAAGGAAGATAGGAAAGTAGGAAGGAAGGAAAAAGTAGGAAGGAAGGAAGATAGGAAGGTAGGAAGGAAGGAAAGTAGGTAGGAAGGAAGATAGGAAGGTAGGAAGATAGGAAGGTAGGAAGGAAGGAAGATAGGAAAGTAGGAAGGAAGGAAGGTAGGAAGGAAGGAAGGTAGGAAGGTAGGAAGGAAGGAAGATAGGAAGGTAGGTAGGTAGGAAGGAAGGAAGGTAGGAAGGAAGATAGGAAGGTAGGAAGGAAGGAAGGTAGGAAGGAAGAAAGGAAGGAAGGAAGGTAGGAAGGTAGGAAGGAAGGAAGGAAGGTAGGAAGGAAGGAAGGAAAGTAGGAAGGAAGAAAGAAAGGAAGGAAAGTAGGAAGGAAGGTAGGAAGGTAGGAAGGAAGGTAGGAAGGAAGATAGGAAGGAAAGTAGGAAGATAGGAAGGTAGGAAGGAAGGAAGATAGGAAGGAAGAAAGAAAGGAAGGAAGGAAGTAGGAAGATAGGAAGGTAGGAAGGAAGGAAGATAGGAAGGAAGGAAAGTAGGAAGGTAGGAAGGAAGGAAGGAAGTAGGAAGGTAGGTAGGAGGAAGTAGGAAGGAAGGATAGATAGGAAGGAAGATAGGAAGGTAGGGAAGGAAGGTAGGTAGGAAGGAAGGAAGATAGGAAGGTAGGAAAGTAGGAAGGAAGGAAGATAGGAAAGTAGGACGGAAGGAAGGTAGGAAGGAGGGAAGATAGGAAAGTAGGAAGGAAGGAAGGTAGGAAGGAAGGAAGATAGGTAGGAAGGTAGGTAGGAAGGAGGGAAGATAGGAAGGTAGGAAGGGAAGGTAGGTAGGAAGGAAGGAAGATAGGAAGGTAGAAAGTAGGAAGGAAGGGAAGATAGGAAGGTAGGAAGGATAGGAGGTAGGAAAGTGGAAGGTAGGAAGATAGGAAGGTAGGAGGAAGGAAGGTTGGAAGGAAGGAAGGAAGGTAGGAAGGAAGATAGGAAGGTAGGAAGTAGGAAGGAAGGAGATAGGAAGGTAGGAAGGAAGGAAGATAGGAAGGTAGGAAGGAGAGGAGATAGGAAAGTAGGAAGATAGGAAGGTAGGAAGGAAGGAAGATAGGAAAGTAGGAAGGAAGATAGGAAAGTAGGAAGGAAGGAAGGTAGGAAGGAAGGTAGGAAGGAAGGAAGGAAGGAAGGAAGATAGGAAGGTAGGAAGGGAAGGTAGGTAGGAAGGTAGGAAAGTAGGAAGGAAGGAAGATAGGAAGGAAAGAAGGTAGGAGGAAGGTAAGATAGGAAGGTAGGAAGGATGGAAGGTAGGAAGGAAGGAGGTAGGAAGGAAGGTAGGAAGGAGATAGGAAGGTAGGAAAGTAGGAAGGAAGGAAGATAGGAAGGTAGGAAGATAGGAAGGTAGGAAAGTAGGAAGGAAGGAAGATAGGAAGGTAGGAAGGAAGGAAGGTAGGAAGGAAGGAAAGTAGGAAGGAAGGAAGGAAGGAAGATAGGAAGGTAGGAAGGAAGGAAGATAGGAAGGTAGGAAGGAAAGTAGGAAGGAAGGAAGATAGGAAAGTAGGAAGGAAGGAAGGTAGGAAGGAGGGAAGATAGGAAGTAGGAAGGAAGGAAGGTAGGAAGGAGGAAGATAGGAGGTAGGAAGGAGGTAGGTAGGAAGGAGGGAAGATAGGAAGGTAGGAAGGAAGGTAGGTAGGAAGGAAGGAAGATAGGAAGGTAGGAAAGTAGGAAGGAAGGAAGCCTAGGAAGGTAGGAAGATAGGAGGTAGGAAAGTAGGTAGGTAGGAAGATAGGAAGGTAGGAAGGGAAGGAAGGATAGGAAGGTAGCAAGGAAGGAAGATAGGAAAGTAGGAAGATAGGAGGTAGGAAGGAAGGAAGATAGGAAAGTTAGGAAGGAAGATAGGAAAGTAGGAAGGAAGGAAGGAAGGAAGGTAGGAAGGAAGGAAGATAGGATTAGTTTAGGAAGATATGGGAAGGTAGGAAGGAAGGGAAGATAGGAAGTAGGAAGGGAGGATAGGAAGTAGGAAGGGAAGGAGGTTAGGAAGGAAGGAAGGAAGGATGGAAGGAAGGAAGATAGGAAGGAAGGAAGGATAGGAAGGAAGGTAGGAAGGGAGTTAGGAAGGTTGGAAGTAGGAAGGAAGGAAGATAGGAAGGTAGGAAGGAAGGAAGATAGGAAGGTGGAGGAAGGAAGATAGGAAAGTAGGAAGTTAGGAAGGTAGAGAAGGTAGTGAGTGGTTTGTTGGTGGAATTGTAGGAAGTAGGTTGGATGAAGGTTAGGAAGGTTATGAAGGTTGGAAGGTAGGAAGGAAGTGAAGATAGTGAAGGTAGGAAGGAAGGTTGGTAGGAAGGTAGGGAAAGTAGGAAGGAAGGAAGATAGGAAGGTAGGAAGGAAGGAAGGAAAGATAGGAAGTAGGAAGATAGGAAGGTAGGAAGGATGGATTGTTTGAAAGTAGGAAGATGGAAGGTAGAAGGAAGGTAGATAGGAAAGTAGGAAGGAAGATAGGAAAGTAGGAAGGAAGGAGGTAGGAAGGAAGGATGAAGGAAGATAGGAAAGTAGGAAGATAGGAGGAGGAAGGAAGGAAGATAGGAAAGTAGGAAGGGAGATAGGAAAGTAGGATGGAAGGAAGGTAGGAAGGAAGGAAGGAAGGGAAGGTAGGAAGGAAGGAAGATAGGAAGGTAGGAGGGAAGGTAGGTAGGAAGGTAGGAAAGTAGGAAGAAGGAAGATAGGAAGATAGGAAGGAAGGAAGGTAGGAAGGAAGGAAGTTTGGTAAGTAGGGATGGAAGGAAGGTTGGAAGGATGGAAGGTAGGAAGGAAGGAAGGAAGGAAGGAAGTAGGAAGGATGTAGGAATGAAGATTGGAAGGTAGGATAGTTGTATGGTGAAGATAGGAAGGTTAGGAAGATAGAGGTAGGAAAGTAGGAAGGAAGGAGATAGAAGGTTAGGAAGGAAGGAAGGAAGGAAAGTAGGAAGGAAGGAAGGAGGAAGATAGGAAGGTAGGAAGGAAGGAAGATATGGAAGGTAGGAAGGAAGGAAGGAAGATAGGAAGTAGGAAGATAGGAAGGTTAGGAAGGAAGGAGATAGGAAAGTTAGGAAGGAAGATAGGAAAGTAGGAAGGAAGGAAGGTAGGAAGGAAGGAAGGAAGGAAGGTTGGAATAAGGAAGATAGGAAGGTAGGAAGGAAGGTAGGTTAGGAATGGTAGGAAGTAGGAAGGTAGGAAGATAGGAAGGTAGGAAGGAAGGTAGGTAGGATGGAAGGAAGATAGGAAAGTAGGAAGGAAGGAGGTAGGAAGGAAGGAAGGAAGGTAGGAAGGAAGGAAGATAGGAAGTAGGAAGGAAGGTAGTAGGAAGGAAGGAAGATAGGAAAGTAGGAAGGAAGGAAGGTAGATGGAAGAAGATAGGAAGGAGTAGGAAGGAAGGAAAGTAGGTAGGAAGTAAGGTAGGAAGGTAGGAAGGTTGGAAGGTAGGAAGGAAGGAAGATGGGAATGTAGGAAGGAAGGAAGGTAGGAAGGAAGGAAGATAGGAAGGAAGGGAAGGTAGGAAAGTAGGAACGAAGGAAGATAGGAAGGTAGGAAGGAAGGAAGGTAGGAAGGAAGGAGATACGAAAGTAGGAAGGAAGGAAGGTAGGAAGGAAGGAAGATAGGAAAGTAGGAAGGAAGGTAGGTAGGAAGGAAGGAAGATAGGAAAGTAGGGAAGGAAGGAAGGTAGGAATGAAGATAGGAAGGTAGGAAGGGAAGGAATGTAGGAAGGAGGGAAGATAGGAAAGTAGGAAGGAAGGAAGGTAGGAAGGAAGGAAGATAGGAAGGTAGGAAGGTAGGAAGGTAGGAAGGAAGGAAGATAGGAAGGTAGGAAGGAAGGAAAGTAGGAAGGAGGAAGATAGGAAAGTAGGAAGGAAGGAAGGTAGGAAGGAAGGAAGATAGGAAGGTAGGAAGATAGGAAGGTAGGAAGATAGGAAGGTAGGAAGGAAGGAGATAGGAAAGTAGGAAGGAAGGAAGGTAGGAGGAAGGAAGATAGGAAGGTAGGAAGGAAGGAAGTAGGAAGGAAGGAAGATAGGAAGGAAGGTAGGAGGAAGGTAGGGGAAGGAAGATAGGAAGTAGGAAGGAAGGAGGTAGGAAGGATGGAAGTTAGGAAGGTAGGAAGCAAGGAAGGTTGGAAGGAAGGAGATAGGAAGGTAGGAAGAAGGAAAGTAGGAAGGAGGGAAGATAGGAAAGTAGGAAGTAGAAGGAGGTAGGAAGGAAGGAAGATAGGAAGGTAGGAAGGAAGGAAGGTAGAAGGAGGGAAGATAGGAAGGTAGGAAGGAAGGAAGGTAGGAAGGAGGGAAGATAGGAAAGTAGGAAGGAAGGAAGGTAGGAAGGAAGATAGGAAAGTAGGAAGGAAGTAGGAAGGAAGGTAGGAAGGAAGGAAGGAAGGTAGGAAGGAAGATAGGAAAGTAGGAAGGAAGGAAGGTAGGAAGGAAGGATGGTAGGAAGGAAGTAAGATAGGAAGGAAGGAAGATAGGAAGGAAGGTAGGAAGGAAGGAAGGAAGGTAGGAAGGAAGATAGGAAAGTAGGAAGGAAGGTAGGTAGGAAGGAAGGAAGATAGGAAAGTAGGAAGGAAGGAAGGTAGGAAGGAGGGAAGATAGGAAGTAGGAAGGAAGGAAGGTGGAAGGAAGGAAGATAGGAAGGAAGGAAGATAGGAAGGAAGGTAGGAAGGAAGGAAGGAAGGTAGGAAGGAAGATAGGAAAGTAGGAAGGAAGGTAGGTAGGAAGGAAGGAAGATAGGAAAGTAGGAAGAAGGAAGGTAGGAAGGAGGGAAGATAGGAAAGTAGAAGGAAGGAAGGTAGGAAGGAAGGAAGATAGGAAGGAAGGAAGATAGGAAGGAAGATAGGAAGTAGGAGGAAGGTAGGTAGGAAGGAAGGAGAAGATAGGGAAAGTAGGAAGGAAGGAAGGTAGGAAGGAAGGAAGGAAGGTAGGAAGGTAGGAAGGAAAGGAAGGTAGGAAGGAAGGAAGATAGGAAAAGTAGGAAGGAAGGAAGGTAGGAAGGAAGGAAGATAGGAAAGTAGGAAGGAAGAGGAAGGTAGGAAGGAAGATAGGAAAGTAGGAAGGAAGGAAGGTAGGAAGGAAGAAGATAGGACGGAAGGAAGATAGGAAGGTAGGAAGGTAGGAAGGTAGGAAGGAAGGAAGATAGGAAGGAAGGAAGATAGGAAGGAAGGTAGGGAAGGAAGGAAGGAAGGTAGGAAGGAAGGAAGATAGGAAAGTAGGAAGGAAGGAAGGTAGGAAGGAAGGAAGATAGGAAAGTAGGAAGGAAGGAAGGTAGGAAGGAAGATAGGAAGGAAGGAAGATAGGAAGGTAGGAAGATAGGAAGGTAGGAAGATAGGAAGGTAGGAAGGAAGGAAAGTAGGAAGGAAGGAAGATAGGAAGGAAGGTAGGAAGGAAGGTAGGAAGGAAGGAAGATAGGAAGGTAGGAAGGAAGGAAGGAAGGAAGGAAGGTAGGAAGGAAGGAAGGTAGGAAGGTAGGAATGAAGGTAGGAAGGAAGGAAGATAGGAAGGTAGGAAGGAAGGAAAGTAGGAAGGAAGGAAGGAAAGTAGGAAGGAAGGAAGATAGGAAAGTAGGAAGGAAGGAAGGTAGGAAGGAAGGTAGGAAGGAAGGAAGATAGGAAGGTAGGAAGATAGGAAGGTAGGAAGATAGGAAGGTAGGAAGGAAGGAAAGTAGGAAGGAAGGAAGATAGGAAGGTAGGAAGGAAGGAAGGAAGGTAGGAAGGAAGGTAGGAAGGAAGGAAGGAAGGAAGGTAGGAAGGAAGGAAGGAAAGTAGAAAGGAAGGAAGGAAGGAAGATAGGAAAGTAGGAAGGAAGGAAGGTAGGAAGGAAGGAAGATAGGAAAGTAGGAAGGAAGGAAGGTAGGAAGGAAGGAAGATAGGAAGGTAGGAAGGAAGGAAGGTAGGAAGGAAGGAAGGAAAGTAGGAAGGAAGGAAGATAGGAAGGTAGGAAGGAAGGAAGGAAGGTAGGAAGGAAGGTACGAAGGAAGGAAGGAAGGTAGGAAGGAAGGAAGGAAAGTAGAAAGGAAGGAAGGAAGGAAGATAGGAAAGTAGGAAGGAAGGAAGGTAGGAAGGAAGGAAGGAAAGTAGGAAGGAATGAAAGTAGGAAGGAAGGAAGATAGGAAGGTAGGAAGGAAGGAAGGATGATAGGAAGGAAGGAAGGTAGGAAGGAAGGTAGGAAGGAAGGAAAGTAGGAAGGAAGGAAGATAGGAAGTTAGGAAGGAAGGAAGGTAGGAAGGAAGGTAGGAAGGAAGGAAGATAGAAAGGTAGGAAGGAAGGAAGGAAGGTAGGAAGGAAGGAAGGAAGGAAGGTAGGAAGGAAGGAAGATAGGAAGGTAGGAAGGAAGGAAGATAGGAAGGTAGGAAGGAAGGAAGGTAGGAAGGAAGGAAAGTAGGAAGGAAGATAGGAAGGTAGGAAGGAAGGAAGGTAGGAAGGAAGGAAGATAGGAAGGTAGGAAGGTAGGAAGATAGGAAGGTAGGAAGGAAGGAAGTTAGGAAGGAAGGAAGGAAAGTAGGAAGGAACGAAGATAGGAAGGTAGGAAGGAAGGAAGGAAGGTAGGAAGGAAGGAAGGAAGATAGGAAAGTAGGAAGGAAGGTAGGAAGGAAGGAAGATAGGAAGGAAGGTAGGAAGGAAGGAAAGTAGGAAGGAAGGAAGGAAGATAGGAAAGTAGGAAGGAAGGTAGGAAGGAAGGAAGATAGGAAGGAAGGTAGGAAGGAAGGAAGATAGGAAGGAAGGTAGGAAGGAAGGAAGGAAGGAAGGAAGGAAAGTAGGAGGAAGGAAGGAGGATAGGAAGGTAGGAAGGAAGGAAGGTAGGAAGGAAGGAAGGAAAGTAGGAAGGAAGGAAGGAAAGTAGGAAGGAAGGAAGATAGGAAGGTAGGTAGGAAGGAAGGAAGGTAGGAAGGAAGGAAGGTAGGAAGGAAGGAAGGAAGGAAGGAAGAAAGGAAGAGCAAGACTGTGAAGTGCAGGTTTGTGCAAGAACCAGAAAGTGAAGTTGAAGGAAGACAAGGCAAGGCAAGACAAGGAAGGAAGGTAGGAAGGAAGGAAGGAAGATAGGAAAGTAGGAAGGAAGGTAGGAAGGAAGGAAGGGAGGAAGGAAGGAAAGTAGGAAGGAAGGAAGGTAGGAAGGAAGGAAGGTAGGAAGGAAGGAAGGAAGGAAAGTAGGAAGGAAGGAAGGTAGGAAGGAAGGAAGGAAGGAAGATAGGAAAGTAGGAAGGAAGGTAGGAAGGAAGGAAGGTAGGAAGGAAGGAAGGAAGGAAAGTAGGAAGGAAGGAAGGAAAGTAGGAAGGAAGGAAGGTAGGAAGGAAGAAAGGAAGGAAAGTAGGAAGGGAGGTAGGAAGGTAGGAAGGAAGCAAGATAGGAAAGTAGGAAGGAAGGAAGGTAGGAAGGAAGGAAGATAGGAAAGTAGGAAGGAAGGTAGGTAGGAAGGAAGATAGGAAAGTAGGAAGGAAGGAAGATAGGAAGGTAGGAAGGAAGGAAGGTAGGAAGGAAGGAAGGTAGGAAGGAAGGAAGGAAGGAAGGAAAGTAGGAAGGAAGGAGGATAGGAAGGTAGGAAGGAAGGAAGGAAGGTAGGAAGGAAGGAAGATAGGAAGGTAGGAAGGAAGGCAGGTAGGAAGGAAGGAAAGTAGGAAGGAAGGAAGATAGGAAAGTAGGAAGGAAGGAAGGTAGGAAGGAAGGTAGGAAGGAAGGAAGGAAGATAGGAAAGTAGGAAGGAAGGAAGGAAGGAAGGTAGGAAGGAAGATAGGAAGGTAGGAAGGAAGGAAGATAGGAAGGAAGGAAGGTAGGAAGGAAGGAAGTTAGCAAGGAAGGAAGGAAAGTAGGAAGGAAGGAAGATAGGAAGGTATGAAGGAAGGAAGGAAGGAAGGAAGGTAGCAAGGAAGGAAGGAAGGAAGATAGGAAAGTAGGAAGGAAGGTAGGAAGGTAGGAAGGAAGATAGGAAGGTAGGAAGGAAGGTAGGAAGGAAGGAAGATAGGAAAGTAGGAAGGAAGGTAGGAAGGAAGGAAGATAGGAAGGAAGGAAGGTAGGAAGGAAGGAAGGAAAGTAGGAAGGAAGGAAGATAGGAAGGTAGGAAGGAAGGAAGGTAGGAAGGAAGATAGGAAGGAAGGTAGGAAGGAAGGAAAGTAGGAATGAAGGAAGATAGGAAAGTAGGAAGGAAGGTAGGAAGGAAGGAAGATAGGAAGGAAGGTAGGAAGGAAGGAAGGAAGGAAAGTAGGAAGGAAGGAAGGAAGATAGGAAGGTAGGAAGGAAGGAAGGTAGGAAGGAAGGTAGGAAGGAAGGAAGGTAGGAACGAAGGAAGGAAAGTAGGAAGGAAGGAAGGAAAGTAGGAAGGAAGGAAGGAAGATAGGAAGGTAGGAAGGAAGGAAGGTAGGAAGGAAGGAAGGAAGGAAGGTAGGAAGGAAGGAAGGAAGGAAGGAAGAGCAAGACTGTGAAGTGCAGGTTTGTGCAAGAACCAGAAAGTGAAGTTGAAGGAAGACAAGGCAAGGCAAGACAAGGAAGGAAGGAAGGAAGGAAGATAGGAAAGTAGGAAGGAAGGAAGGTAGGAAGGAAGGAAGATAGGAAGGAAGGAAGGAAGGTAGGAAGGAAGGAAGGAAGGAAAGTAGGAAGGAAGGAAGATAGGAAGGAAGGAAGGAAAGTAGGAAGGAAGGAAGATAGGAAGGAAGGAAGGAAAGTAGGAAGGAAGGAAGGAAGGAAGGAAGATAGGAAGGTAGGAAGGAAGGAAGGTAGGAAGGAAGGAAGATAGGAAGGAAGGTAGGAAGGAAGGAAGGAAGGAAAGTAGGAAGGAAAGTAGGAAGGAAGGAAGGAAGGAAGGAAGATAGGAAGGAAGGAAGATAGGAAGGAAGGAAGGTAGGAAGGAAGGAAAGTAGGAAGGAAGGAAAGTAGGAAGGAAGGAAGGTAGGAAGGAAGGAAGGAAGGAAGAAAGGAAGGAAAGTAGGAAGGAAGGAAGGTAGGAAGGAAGGAAGATAGGAAAGTAGGAAGGAAGGTAGGTAGGAAGGAAGGAAGATAGGAAAGTAGGAAGGTAGGAAGGAAGGAAGATAGGAAAGTAGGAAGGAAGGAAGGAAGGTAGGAAGGAAGGAAGGAAAGTAGGAAGGAAGGAAGGTAGGAAGGAAGGAAGGTAGGAAGGAAAGTAGGAAGGAAGGAAGATAGGAAAGTAGGAAGGAAGGAAAGTAGGAAGGAAGGAAGATAGGAAGGAAGGAAGGAAGGAAGGTAGGAAGGAAGGAAGGAAGGAAAGTAGGAAGGAAGGAAGATAGGAAGGTAGGAAGGAAGGAAGGTAGGAAGGAAGGAAGATAGGAAGGTAGGAAGGAAGGAAGATAGGAAGGTAGGAAGGAAGGAAGGTAGGAAGGAAGGAAGGAAAGTAGGAATGAAGGAAGATAGGAAGGTAGAAAGGAAGGAAGGTAGGAAGGAAGGAAGGAAGATAGGAAAGTAGGAAGGAAGGTAGGAAGGAAGGAAGATAGGAAGGAAAGTAGGAAGGAAGGAAGGAAAGTAGGAAGGAAGGAAGATAGGAAGGAAGGTAGGTAGGAAGGAAGGAAGGTAGGAAGGAAGGAAGATAGGAAGGTAGGAAGGAAGGAAGGAAGGTAGGAAGGAAGGAAGGAAGGTAGGAAGGAAGGAAGATAGGAAGGTAGGAAGGAAGGAAGATAGGAAGGTAGGAAGGAAGGAAGGTAGGAAGGAAGGAAGGAAGGAAAGTAGGAAGGAAGGAAGGTAGGAAGGAAGGAAGATAGGAAAGTAGGAAGGAAGGTAGGAAGGAAGGAAGAAAGGAAGGAAGGTAGGAAGGAAGGAAGGAAGATAGGAATGTAGGAAGGAAGGTAGGAAGGAAGGAAGGTAGGAAGGAAGGAAGATAGGAAGGAAAGTAGGAAGGAAGGAAGGAAAGTAGGAAGGAAGGAAGATAGGAAGGTAGGAATTAAGGAAGGAAGATAGGAAAGTAGGAAGGAAGGTAGGAAGGAAGGAAGGTAGGAAGGTAGGAAGGAAGGAAGGTAGGAAAGTAGGAAGGAAGGTAGGAAGGAAGGAAGGAAGGTAGATAGGAAGGTAGGAATTAAGGAAGGAAGATAGGAAAGTAGGAAGGAAGGTAGGAAGGAAGGAAGGTAGGAAGGAAGGAAGATAGGAAGGTAGGAAGGAAGGAAGATAGGAAGGTAGGAAGGAAGGAAGGTAGGAAGGAAGGAAGGAAAGTAGGAATGAAGGAAGATAGGAAGGTAGAAAGGAAGGAAGGAAGGTAGGAAGGAAGGAAGGAAGATAGGAAAGTAGGAAGGAAGGTAGGAAGGAAGGAAGGAAGATAGGAAGGAAGGAAGTTAGGAAGGAAGGAAAGTAGGAAGGAAGATAGGAAAGTAGGAAGGAAGAAAGGAAGGAAGGTAGGAAGGAAGGAAGGAAGATAGGAAAGTAGGAAGGAAGGAAGGTAGGAAGGAAGAAAGGAAGGAAGGTAGGAAGGAAGGAAGGAAGGTAGGAAAGTAGGAAGGAAGGAAGGAAGGAAGATAGGAAGGTAGGAATTAAGGAAGGAAGATAGGAAAGTAGGAAGGAAGGTAGGAAGGAAGGAAGGTAGGAAGGAAGGAAGATAGGAAGGTAGGAAGGAAGGAAGATAGGAAGGTAGGAAGGAAGGTAGGAAGGAAGGAAGGAAAGTAGGAATGAAGGAAGATAGGAAGGTAGAAAGGAAGGAAGGTAGGAAGGAAGGAAGGAAGATAGGAAAGTAGGTAGGAAGGTAGGAAGGAAGGAAGGAAGATAGGAAGGAAGGAAGTTAGGAAGGAAGGAAAGTAGGAAGGAAGATAGGAAAGTAGGAAGGAAGGAAGATAGGAAGGAAGGAAGGTAGGAAAGTAGGAAGGAAGGAAGGAAGATAGGAAGGTAGGAAGGAAGGAAGGAATGTAGAAAGGAAGGAAGATAGGAAGGTAGGAAGGAAGGAAGGTAGGAAGGAAGGAAGGTAGGAAGGAAGGAAAGTAGGAAGGAAGGAAGGATAGTAGGAAGGAAGGAAGGAAAGTAGGAAGGAAGGAAGGAAGGAAGATAGGAAGGTAGGAAGGAAGGAAGGTAGGAAGGAAGGAAGGTAGGAAGGAAGAGCAAGACTGTGAAGTGCAGGTTTGTGCAAGAACCAGAAAGTGAAGTTGAAGGAAGACAAGGCAAGGCAAGACAAGGAAGGTAGGAAGGAAGGAAGGATAGTAGGAAGGAAGGAAGGAAAGTAGGAAGGAAGGAAGATAGGAAGGTAGGAAGGAAGGAAGATAGGAAGGTAGGAAGGAAGGAAGATAGGAAGGTAGGAAGGAAGGAAGGAAGGTAGGAAGGAAGGAAGGTAGGAAGGAAGGTAGGAAGGAAGGAAGGTAGGAAGGAAGGAAGGAAGGAAGGAAGGAAGAAAGGAAGAGCAAGACTGTGAAGTGCAGGTTTGTGCAAGAACCAGAAAGTGAAGTTGAAGGAAGACAAGGCAAGGCAAGACAAGGAAGGAAGGTAGGAAGGAAGGAAGGAAGATAGGAAAGTAGGAAGGAAGGAAGGTAGGAAGGAAGATAGGAAGGTAGGAAGGAAGGAAGGTAGGAAGGAAGGAAGGAAGGTAGGAAGGAAGGAAGGAAGGAAGGAAGGAAGAAAGGTAGGAAGGAAGGAAGGAAGGTAGGAAGGAAGGTAGGAAGGAAGGAAGGTAGGTAGGAAGGAAGGTAGGAAGGAAGGAAGGTAGGAAGGAAGGAAGGAAGGAAGGAAGGAAGGTAGGAAGGAAGAAAGGAAGAGCAAGACTGTGAAGTGCAGGTTTGTGCAAGAACCAGAAAGTGAAGTTGAAGGAAGACAAGGCAAGGCAAGACAAGGAAGGAAGGTAGGAAGGAAGGAAGGAAGATAGGAAAGTAGGAAGGAAGGAAGGTAGGAAGGAAGGAAGATAGGAAGGAAGGAAGGAAGGAAGGAAGGAAGAAAGGTAGGAAGGAAGGAAGGAAGGTAGGAAGAAAGGAAGGAAGGTAGGAAGGAAGGAAGGTAGGAAGGAAGGAAGGAAGGTAGGAAGGAAGGAAGGAAGGAAGGAAGAAAGGAAGAGCAAGACTGTGAAGTGCAGGTTTGTGCAAGAACCAGAAAGTGAAGTTGAAGGAAGACAAGGCAAGGCAAGACAAGGAAGGAAGGTAGGAAGGAAGGAAGGAAGATAGGAAAGTAGGAAGGAAGGAAGGTAGGAAGGAAGGAAGATAGGAAGGAAGGAAGGTAGGAAGGAAGCTAGGAAGGAAGGAGAGTAGGAAGGAAGGAAGGAAGTTAGGAAGGAAGGAAGGTAGGAAGGAAGGAAGGAAGGAAGGAAAGTAGGAAGGAAGGAAGGTAGGAAGGAAGGAAGATAGGAAGGAAGGAAGGTAGGAAGGAAGGAAGGTAGGAAGGAAGGAAGGAAAGTAGGAAGGAAGGAAGGTAGGAAGGAAGGAAGGAAGGAAGATAGGAAAGTAGGAAGGAAGGAAGATAGGAAGGTAGGAAGGAAGGAAGGAAGGTAGGAAGGAAGGTAGGAAAGTAGGAAGGAAGGAAGGAAGATAGGAAGGTAGGAAGGAAGGAAGGTAGGAAGGAAGGAAGATAGGAAGGAAGGAAGGTAGGAAGGAAGGAAGGAAGGAAAGTAGGAAGGAAGGAAGGAAGGTAGGAAGGAAGGAAGATAGGAAGGAAGGAAGGTAGGAAGGAAGGAAGGAAGGAAGGAAAGTAGGAAGGAAGGAAGGAAGGATGAGCAAGACTGTGAAGTGCAGGTTTGTGCAAGAACCAGAAAGTGAAGTTGAAGGAAGACAAGGCAAGACAAGGAAGGAAGAGGAAGAAGACTGTGAAGTGCAGGTTTGTGCAAGAACCAGAAAGTGAAGTTGAAGGAAGACAAGGCAAGACAAGGAAGGAAGAGGAAGAAGACTGTGAAGTGCAGGTTTGTGCAAGAACCAGAAAGTGAAGTTGAAGGAAGACAAGGCAAGACAAGGAAGGAAGAGGAAGAAGACTGTGAAGTGCAGATTTGTGCAAGAACCAGAAAGTGAAGTTGAAGGAAGACAAGGCAAGACAAGGAAGGAAGAGGAAGAAGACTGTGAAGTGCAGGTTTGTGCAAGAACCAGAAAGTGAAGTTGAAGGAAGACAAGGCAAGACAAGGAAGGAAGAGGAAGAAGACTGTGAAGTGCAGGTTTGTGCAAGGACCAGAAAGTGAAGTAGAAGGAAGGCAAGGCAAGGCAAGACAAGGCAATACACTGCTCATCCATATTCAACAGGTGGTAAAACCTACCTGACCACAACCGATAAACTTGCATGTGTCCAACACTTCTACAATACAATGTCTCCCATCTGTCAACATGTGTACACTCACATCGCTTTCCCTGCCCACTCTTGTACAAACACCTCTTTCTCTATCTACTTCATATTGAGATACAATTTGTACAAATTATGTAATTAATAATTTTCTTGTAGGTACAAGGGGATTATGGGAATTAAGTAGAATAAGTGATAGTCAAATGGCAAAATAGGCTCAACTCGGCGACTCGTCTTCTCGTCTGACTCCACTTGCCATTCTTCCCCATCACTGCTGCCCAGGTTCAGATACGCTTCATTCAGTGGCGAGTATGCATGTTTCATGAAGAGTGGTAGTTATGCGGATTTCAATTTGCAAATATAAAGTGTTACAATATCAAACGCCACTTTGAACACAAGCGTAAAGCAAACTTAAAGCATTTACTTACAATTTGAAAACGTACTTTAGAATTTTCGTATTTGTAAACGTATAAAAGGGACTTTTTGGGGGTTTAGCTTCTTATTAGTTTATTTAATATAAACTAGTGTATTCCGCGTTTCAACGTTTTAACAGAATATTAAGTTTAAAACCAAAGAGTGTATCGTGTTCATCAAATAGTTCTAAAATGTTTTTTCTGGCTAAGTAGCAATGGAAATGTACTGCTTTGTTTATTGTGAAAGATAAACAGTTTAGTATGTTAATTATAAGGAAGTGTAAGGATATTACATGCATAAGATAAAGGAACGTTATAAACTAACCATAGTAATCATTATTGTGTGTAAAATATGTTTAGTATAAACTAAATAGTTAATAACAGTGTAGAAGCCACCACTGCGCGTGTTGTACACAACCACCTTTGTCACTGGGCAAGAGAATGTGGGGCGAGTAAGGCAAGTTCAATCACTACCTCTTCTCTCGTGCTCATGCCTGGCCTAAAACAAACTTTTATGTTTTTAAAAATTGTTTTTCAGGATTTTCGGATGACTCTCACAGTAGATACACGAAACAATAAATGATATGAATGAAGAAGTTAGCATGTAGGTAAGCTGAGAGAGGAAAGGGCGTGTACAGACAGCCAGTAATCTGACGCAGGTGCTAGAAAACCATCAACAATCATTTGGCATGGAGGTCTTACTTGCTTATTTGGAAGTCAAATTTGCAAGGGACGATGTCTCTCAGGTGCAACTAACATCTGCATAATGCATTCAACATGTCCCTTTATGTGCCTACTACGTAATCTGTACAACAATGCATGCAAAAGGTCACCAAGGGCAACGACTGGCTTCAAATAATCACTCTCACACATCGCACAAAGTCTCTCCAGGTACATAGCAAGGGAGAACTTGCAAGACAAAATCTCACCATTCCACTCACATGACTTTCTCCACTCTTGTACTAAGCATTCTTACAAACTCTTACTCCTACATCTTCTTCATGTTATTTATCAGTGGATCGCTTCAACCTCCCTCCCTTATTGCTGTGTTATCCATGTTCTCAGGAAACGATACAAAATCCGCCGCCGAACATATCTGTGAGTAAAAGTGACATTGGCAAAATTGGTAAAAGTGACAATGTTAAATCTCAGACGGGTATTTAAGATTTACGACGAGGCAAGAACACAAAACTGCTGTGAATGAAAATGTCTCCTAATAACAGACTCGCTCAAATTGCGTGGGGCGTATAGTTAAGGTAGGATCATTGTGATGACCTGGATTCCCGTTCCTATAATTTAGCAAAGGGTGTGGTGTGCGACAAAGCCGATAATTATGTCGTTCATAACGCAGTATTCCCGCCCCAAATTTGGATTTGGACCCGCGTTTATACTTAGCAACACCAAACAAAACCTTGACACCAAAACTGATCCTTGAATTCATTTGTACGACTGTACACAGATACAAATAGTCTCAATCCAAATTCACTTCCATTTCATAAGTAATATGATAATACGTGTGATCTAACTGATAAATTCTCAAGCAGAGTGAGAGTGAGTCAGACTGTCGAATTATATTTATATGGACTATTTCATGTATAGCTGCTTGTCCTGTATAATAGTGATCTAGTCTAGCTCCTTCTATTATCACAAGTAATATGATAATACGTGTGATCTAACTGATAAATTCTCAAGCAGAGTGAGAGTGAGTCAGACTGTCGAATTATATTTATATGGACTATTTGATATATAGCTGCTTGTCCTGTATAATAGTGACCTAGTCTAGCTCCTTCTATTATCACAAGTAATATGATAATACGTGTGATCTAACTGATAAATTCTCAAGTAGAGTGAGAGTGAGTCAGACTGTCGAATTATATTTATATGGATTATTTGATATATAGCTGCTTGTCCTGTATAATAGTGACCTAGTCTAGCTCCTTCTATTATCACAAGTAATATGATAATACGTGTGATCTAACTGATAAATTTTCAAGTAGAATGAGAGTGAGCCAGACTGTCGAATTATATTTATATGGACTATTTCATATATAGCTGCTTGTCCTGTATAATAGTGATCTAGTCTAGGTCCTTCTATTATCACAGGTAATATGATAATACGTGTGATCTAACTGATAAATTGTCAAGTAGAGTGAGAGTGAGTTAGACTGTCGAATTATATTTATATGGACTATTTCATATATAGCTGCTTGTCCTGTATAATAGTGACCTAGTCTAGCTCCTTCTATTATCACAAGTAATATGGTAATCCGTGTGATCTAACTGATAAATTCTCAAGTAGAGTGAGAGTGAGTCAGACTGTGGAAATATATTTATATGGACTATTTGATATATAGCTGCTTGTCCTGTATAATAGTGATCTGGTCTAGCTCCTTCTATTATCACAAGTAATATGATAATACGTGTGATCTAACTGATAAATTGTCAAGTAGAGTGAGAGTGAGTTAGACTGTCGAATTATATTTATATGGACTATTTCATATATAGCTGCTTGTCCTGTATAATAGTGATCTAGTCTAGGTCCTTCTATTATCACAGGTAATATGATAATACGTGTGATCTAACCGATAAATTGTCAAGTAGAGTGAGAGTGAGTTAGACTGTCGAATTATATTTATATGGACTATTTCATATATAGCTGCTTGTCCTGTATAATAGTGACCTAGCCTAGCTCCTTCTATTATCACAAGTAATATGATAATACGTGTGATCTAACATAAATTGTCAAGTAGAGTGAGAGTGAGTCAGACTGTCGAATTATATTTATATGGACTATTTCATATATAGCTGCTTGTCCTGTATAATAGTGACCTAGCCTAGCTCCTTCTATTATCACAAGTAATATGGTAATACGTGTGATCTAACTGATAAATTCTCCAGTAGAATGAGAGTGAGCCAGACTGTCGAATTATATTTATATGGACTATTTCATATATAGCTGCTTGTCCTGTATAATAGTGACCTAGTCTAGGTCCTTCTATTATCACAGGTAATATGATAATACGTGTGATCTAACTGATAAATTGTCAAGTAGAGTGAGAGTGAGACTGTCGAATTATATTTATATGGACTATTTCATATATAGTTGCTTGTCCTGTATAATAGTGACCTAGTCTAGCTCCTTCTATTATCACAAGTAATATGATAATACGTGTGATCTAACTGATAAATTGTCAAGTAGAGTGACTCAGACTGTCGAATTATATTTATATGCACTATTTCATATATAGCTGCTTGTCCTGTATAATAGTGACCTAGCCTAGCTCCTTCTATTATCACAAGTAATATGGTAATCCGTGTGATCTAACTGATAAATTCTCAAGTAGAGTGAGAGTGAGTCAGACTGTGGAAATATATTTATATGGACTATTTCATATATAGCTGCTTGTCCTGTATAATAGTGACCTAGACTAGGTCCTTCTATTATCACAGGTAATATGATAATCCGTGTGATCTAACTGATAAATTCTCAAGTAGAGTGAGAGTGAGTCAGACTGTGGAAATATATTTATATGGACTATTTCATATATAGCTGCTTGTCCTGTATAATAGTGACCTAGTCTAGGTCCTTCTATTATCACAGGTAATATGATAATCCGTGTGATCTAACTGATAAATTCTCAAGTAGAGTGAGAGTGAGTCAGACTGTCGAATTATATTTATATGGACTATTTCATATATAGCTGCTTGTCCTGTATAATAGTGACCTAGCCTAGCTCCTTCTATTATCACAAGTAATATGGTAATACGTGTGATCTAACTGATAAATTCTCAAGTAGAGTGAGAGTGAGTCAGACTGTCGAATTATATTTATATGGACTATTTCATTATAGCTGCTTGTCCTGTATAATAGTGACCTAGCCTAGCTCCTTCTATTATCACAAGTAATATGATAATACGTGTGATCTAACTCATAAATTCACAAGGAGAGTGAGAGTGAGTCAATATCATCAAACCACGGACAACGTCGGGTATTTCAGTTAGTAACAAAGAAACACAAGACTATTGGACAAGTACAACCTAAGTCTAAATGTTGTAGTGATAAATCACCAAACCACGGACAACGTCGGATATTTCAGTTAGTAACAAAGAAACACAAGACTATTGGACAAGTGCAACCTAAGTCTAAATGCTGTAGTGATAAATCATCAAACCACGGACAACGTCGGGTATTTCAGTTAGTAACAAAGAAACACAAGACTATTGGACAAGTGCAACCTAAGTCTAAGTGTTGTAGTGATAAATCATCAAACCACGGACAACGTCGGGTATTTCAGTTAGTAACAAAGAAACACAAGACTATTGGACAAGTACAACCTAAGTCTAAATGTTGTAGTGATAAATCATCAAACCACGGACAACGTCGGGTATTTCAGTTGGTAACAAAGAAACACAAGACTATTGGACAAGTACAACCTAAGTCTAAATGTTGTAGTGATGAATCATCAAACCACGGACAACGTCGGGTATTTCAGTTAGTAACAAAGAAACACACGACTATTGGACAAGTACAACCTAAGTCTAAATGTTGCAGTGATAAATCATCAAACCACGGACAACGTCGGGTATTTCAGTTAGTAACAAAGAAACACAAGACTATTGGACAAGTATGGTACAACCTAAGTGCAAATGGAGCTGGTGAAGATGAAGACTTGACAGGGAGGTGAAGTTGCAAGGTTTCCCAATCTGTTGCCTGTCCCGTCCGTTACACAGTAACATGAATACAATCGAGGAAATGAAACAGAGACGGACAGCAGACCAGTTTTTCATACGCCCTCTAGCTCCTCCCCATACATAAGCATTAAATAAGCTTTTCAAAAAGTATCCGAGGTCAATAGCCTTGCGTTCTTACGTTTGTACAACTGCCAGTGGAAATGTCGATCGGGACAAATTCAGTGGCGTATTCTGCATCAATACTTAAGGGAGACTGCGCTACTAAATGAACTTTCTTCCTAATCAAACAATTGTATCACATTTTTAGATCAAATTGCACCTACCACGATATTTGCTGGTACAAGTTTCATTGCTGTAGATCAAATAGTTTTGTAATTAAACATTATTTAAGTTTTTAGTAATAATTGAGTAGTAATAAAAGGTAGACTTTCTGCAGTTTAGAATTAAAACAAACGCTTGAAATGTGGTATGCTAGTTTTTCTACACCTATTTAATAAAATTGTGCATTTGTTTTCCAAAATATTAACATAAATTAGAAATATGAACTGGTTTTCTATTTAGTACATAGTAAAAATAAATGTTACGAATAACTACTAAGAAAAAGAAGCAGATTCTTTTATGTATGAGTGCAATCAACAAACCAATGCACAGTATACTTTAACAAGCTATATTCTATATGTCCTCAACATTTCAGCGTTATCCATCTATGATTCTATATTCACTGCAAAAAGTTTACCCCAAAATACAAAAATAATTGTATGGAGATTTGGAACACAGTTATTGGAAATATTCCTCTTTACATATCCACAGGCTTGGCACAATCTTCAAGAACTCTCTCAAATTCACAGTGACACATTCTTCTTCACACTCGCTACATAATACCTACATTAATGTCAACAAGAATGCATCCTGTCTCTGTGCACAACAGAGAACATGCTACACTTTCAGCTCTAGATGTACAAGCACCTCTTGCACAATGTACCCATCTCCACACACCACACAAAGCCCGCCTCCGTAGCGTGTCTGCCTCGCGAGTTCCAATCTGGCTTACGGGAAGTTATCTGGGTAAGGTTTTTCCTGAGGTTTTCCCTTACCCTGAGAAGACGAATGTCGGGTAACTTAAAGCTCTGTGGACCTCGGGCTCATTTGAGCATCATTTCACCCATTTCATTTCATTCATTAGTCCGATATAACACAATATTGGAGGACGTTAATTTAAAAAATAAATAAAAAAAAAAAATAAAATAAAATAAAAAAATAAAAAAAAATAATTAAAAAAAAAACGGCACACACACACCACAACAGAAACACATACCAGACTAAAATAGCATTAAACAACAAACATCAAATAAAAGCTGTAAATGTACACATAAGAAGTATTCAATTAGACTAAGGTAGATAAAAAATTAGAGGTAAATAAAATGTAAATGTTCATATAGAACATCATCAACAATATACATGTATATAAAATGTAAATTGTATGTAAATAAATAAATGCAAGGATGTAGTATTCCTGCGGAACGGGGCATGCTATTAAAACACACACACACACACACCACCACCACCATTTTTTCTAAAAAATGCTTTTTACCTTCTCGACTGATAAGTAGAGGAAGTATTGTATTCCACCCAAAAATTCGATGTCAAGATTTCACCGGAAATATGTTTTCAGAACCTCTGAATAAAAGAAAGCATTTTTAAAAAAAAGATCTCTGTGTGTGTGTGTGTGTGTGTGTGTGTGTGTGTGTGTGTGTGTGTGTGTGTGTGTGTGTGTGTGGACAGCATAACTGAAAAACGAAGAGACCGTTAAAAACCAAAGTTGGTATTTAAGTTTAATATCTTTCAAGGATGCGACACGAAGATTTTGAAGAAAATAGCCCCACCCTAAACTACCCTTTACATGGAAAATGTTTTGGGAAGTTTTGATTTTCTTGAAAATGACTATTTTTATTAAAATATCATATGATTAAGATATTTGGTTGACAAATGGAATATATATTTTGAATTTCCTGGTTATAGCCTATGTAGTCCTGTTTACTCTGGGTGACTTAAATAACTCGTGAATCGTAAAAGATAGACAAAATCTTACTGTACGAAAAATGTAGATCTTGCTAAAACACACAATTTATTTCTAGATCAATGTTTTTTGTAGAGTGGACCATTTCGGAGATATTCCTGGTCATTTGCATCAGTTTCGGAAAACCTAAAACTTTTGTGAAATGGAGAATCGTTGTTCATTTTTTTATATGTTAACCGTGCAAAGAGAACGGGATCTCAAAGCTTTAAAAGATTTGACTATCGCACAAAGTCTACTGTATTCCCATATTCCCCTTGTACCTACAAGGAAATAAGCAATAAGATAAGTTGTACAAATGTTTATCTCAACTAACATGAAGAAGATATAGGAATAAGAGTTTGTAAGAATGGTTAGTACAAGAGTAGAGAAAGTCATGTGAGTGTAACACATCAGATTGTTTCGGATTCAGGTGGCCTCAAAACATATTTCCGATGAAATCTGCACATCGAAATTATTATTGCCTGCCTTTGTAAAATATTGAGGATACGCCACTGGAGATAAAGTTGGTGTGATGACGTCATTATGGATGGTAAATGTTCTTTAAACTGGCCTTAACTACTGCAACATATCACTTGGGAGCACAGAACGGGTGATTTCGGTGTTGTAAGGTTGTTAACCCTGCAATGCGCTGCAGTAAAACAGATGATAACTTGCCTACATTTTGTTTCTTCATGATACTCTGGCAGGCTGTAGGTACCATGAAGT
>CM060966.1:179856081-179871081 GCA_030765045.1 Tenodera sinensis
CTAATTTAAATTCTTAAATTGTTAGGAACATTTACATAGTCTAGAAGGATGGCATATTTGCGCTGGATGTTATCTTGAATTTTCGTTAAAAATCTCATAGAGTATGAAATAGCTGGTTACTCCATGGTAAATGTGCGTAAACTGTGTATGTATTGTGTTTATGTGTAGATATAAAATGGTGTTTTTCTTTCTTTTTTTTTTTTTTTTTTTTTTTTTGAATTACGTCCTCCAACATTGTGTCATATCGGACGAATGAATGAAATGAAATGGGTGAAATGATGCTGAAATGAGCCCGAGGTCATTGGAGCTTTAAGTTACCCGACATTCGTCTTCTCAGGATAAGGGAAAACCTCGGAAACAAACCTTACCCGGATAACTTACCCTAAGCGAGATTCGAACTCGCGACCTCTTGAACGTGAGGCAGGCACGCTAACCATCACGCTACAGAGGCGGGAAAATGTTTGGGTGTTTTGTATATGTGTGTATTTGTGTATGTGTTTGAGTATGTGTATCTATGTGCTTGTGTTTATGTGTGTGTCTATCCATGAACAACATAACTTAAAAGCAAACGTTTGTTAAAAACCAAAGTTGGTATTTAAGTTCAAATAGGTCCAAGAATGTGACACGAAAACTTCACAGAAAATCACTCCACCCCAAACTACCCCGTGTATGGGCATTTTTTGAAAACATTCATTTTCTCAAAAAATGGCCGAACGATTTTTATTAAAATATTGTATATTTAAGGCATTTTAACAACAAATGAAATGTATATTTTAAATTTTCTGGCTATATCCTATGTAGTCCTGTTTACTCTGGATGACTTTTGCATTATTGGTAAACCGTAAGAGATAGACGAAAACTTAGAAGACTGGGTCTCTCTTCGAATGATAAACAGAAGAAGTTAACATCTTTGGCGAATTGAGATCGATTTGAATGGGTAGGTGATTTGTGCAAGATGTAAGAGGATGGGATGCTGGGTGCCGCAGACCGTGCAGCTGCAGGTGCAGGAAGGAAGGAATTGAGATCGATTTGAATGGGTAGGTGATTTGTGCAAGATGTAAGAGGATGGGATGCTGGGTGCCGCAGACCGTGCAGCTGCAGGTGCAGGAAGGAAGGAATTCAGATCGATTTGAATGGGTAGGTGATTTGTGCAAGATGTAAGAGGATGGGATGCTGGGTGCCGCAGACCGTGCAGCTGCAGGTGCAGGAAGGAAGGAATTGAGATCGATTTGAATGGGTAGGTGATTTGTGCAAGATGTAAGAGGATGGGATGCTGGGTGCCGCAGACCGTGCAGCTGCAGGTGCAGGAAGGAAGGAATTCAGATCGATTTGAATGGGTAGGTGATTTGTGCAAGATGTAAGAGGATGGGATGCTGGGTGCCGCAGACCGTGCAGCTGCAGGTGCAGGAAGGAAGGAATTCAGATCGATTTGAATGGGTAGGTGATCTGTGCAAGATGTAAGAGGATGGGATGCTGGGTGCCGCAGACCGTGCAGCTGCAGGTGCAGGAAGGAAGGAATTCAGATCGATTTGAATGGGTAGGTGATTTGTGCAAGATGTAAGAGGATGGGATGCTGGGTGCCGCAGACCGTGCAGCTGCAGGTGCAGGAAGGAAGGAATTCAGATCGATTTGAATGGGTAGGTGATCTGTGCAAGATGTAAGAGGATGGGATGCTGGGTGCCGCAGACCGTGCAGCTGCAGGTGCAGGAAGGAAGGAATTCAGATCGATTTGAATGGGTAGGTGATTTGTGCAAGATGCAAGAGGATGGGATGCTGGGTGCAGCTGCAGGTGCAGGAAGGAAGGAATTCAGATCGATTTGAATGGGTAGGTGATTTGTGCAAGATGTAAGAGGATGGGATGCTGGGTGCCGCAGACCGTGCAGCTGCAGGTGCAGGAAGGAAGGAATTCAGATCGATTTGAATGGGTAGGTGATTTGTGCAAGATGTAAGAGGATGGGATGCTGGGTGCCGCAGACCGTGCAGCTGCAGGTGCAGGAAGGAAGGAACTGAGATCGATTTGAATGGGTAGGTGATTTGTGCAAGATGTAAGAGGATGGGATGCTGGGTGCCGCAGACCGTGCAGCTGCAGGTGCAGGAAGGAAGGAATTCAGATCGATTTGAATGGGTAGGTGATTTGTGCAAGATGTAAGAGGATGGGATGCTGGGTGCCGCAGACCGTGCAGCTGCAGGTGCAGGAAGGAAGGAATTCAGATCGATTTGAATGGGTAGGTGATTTGTGCAAGATGTAAGAGGATGGGATGCTGGGTGCCGCAGACCGTGCAGCTGCAGGTGCAGGAAGGAAGGAATTCAGATCGATTTGAATGGGTAGGTGATTTGTGCAAGATGTAAGAGGATGGGATGCTGGGTGCCGCAGACCGTGCAGCTGCAGGTGCAGGAAGGAAGGAATTCAGATCGATTTGAATGGGTAGGTGATCTGTGCAAGATGTAAGAGGATGGGATGCTGGGTGCCGCAGACCGTGCAGCTGCAGGTGCAGGAAGGAAGGAATTCAGATCGATTTGAATGGGTAGGTGATTTGTGCAAGATGTAAGAGGATGGGATGCTGGGTGCCGCAGACCGTGCAGCTGCAGGTGCAGGAAGGAAGGAATTCAGATCGATTTGAATGGGTAGGTGATCTGTGCAAGATGTAAGAGGATGGGATGCTGGGTGCCGCAGACCGTGCAGCTGCAGGTGCAGGAAGGAAGGAATTCAGATCGATTTGAATGGGTAGGTGATTTGTGCAAGATGCAAGAGGATGGGATGCTGGGTGCAGCTGCAGGTGCAGGAAGGAAGGAATTCAGATCGATTTGAATGGGTAGGTGATTTGTGCAAGATGTAAGAGGATGGGATGCTGGGTGCCGCAGACCGTGCAGCTGCAGGTGCAGGAAGGAAGGAATTCAGATCGATTTGAATGGGTAGGTGATTTGTGCAAGATGTAAGAGGATGGGATGCTGGGTGCCGCAGACCGTGCAGCTGCAGGTGCAGGAAGGAAGGAACTGAGATCGATTTGAATGGGTAGGTGATTTGTGCAAGATGTAAGAGGATGGGATGCTGGGTGCCGCAGACCGTGCAGCTGCAGGTGCAGGAAGGAAGGAATTCAGATCGATTTGAATGGGTAGGTGATTTGTGCAAGATGTAAGAGGATGGGATGCTGGGTGCCGCAGACCGTGCAGCTGCAGGTGCAGGAAGGAAGGAATTCAGATCGATTTGAATGGGTAGGTGATTTGTGCAAGATGTAAGAGGATGGGATGCTGGGTGCCGCAGACCGTGCAGGTGCAGGAAGGAAGGAATTCAGATCGATTTGAATGGGTAGGTGATTTGTGCAAGATGTAAGAGGATGGGATGCTGGGTGCCACAGACCGTGCAGCTGCAGGTGCAGGAAGGAAGGAATTCAGATCGATTTGAATGGGTAGGTGATTTGTGCAAGATGTAAGAGGATGGGATGCTGGGTGCAGCTGCAGGTGTAAGGAAGGAAGGAAAGCTGCACAAGGTGAAAGGCCGGCCTCATTAGCAAGGAAGGCACTTGCACAATCACATCGTGCTCGCTTGGGGCGGATTTGGACGACCAGCCGTCTGCTACTTGCTCCAAATGAATCACCAGCCACTTCCAACTTAAACGTTTTAAACCTCGTCCTTATATGACGGCTTTCAAATGCACTGCTTCTTGCATCGCCACAATATAGCTCAAGTATTGCACAATTCTGGAAAATAAATTGTTTTAGCAACATCTACATTTTTGTACAGTAAGATTTGGTCTATCTCTTACGGTTTACCAGTTATGCAAAAGTCGTCCAGAGTAAACATGACTTAATAGGCTATAGCCAGAAAATTCAAGATTCACATTTCATTTGTCATGAAAATATCTCAAACTCGTTAGAGCCATTTTTGAAAAAAGCAAAATGTTGGAAAACTTTTCCATGTAAAGGATGTTTTAGGGTGTAACAGTTCTCTTCAAAATCTTGAAAGATATTAAATACCAACTTAGGTTTTTAACCCACTTTTCGTTTTTCAGTTATGCCGTACACACACACACACACACACACACACACACACACACACACACACACACACACACACACACACACACACACACACTCACACACTCACACACACCCACGTACACACGCACGTGCACGCACGCACCTTTTCCTATAAACGCTCTTCTTGTATTCGACCAAAAAACTTCGATGTTGAGATTTGAAGAGAAATATATGTTTTGAGGGCCCCCCCCCCGAATGATTTATTTGGAAATCTACATTTTACAAACTGTTCACCTGAACTCGTTTTTCTGTTTACTTCAAGTTAATCATGACTACAAATGAAATGTATATTTTGAATTTTCTGACTGTAGCTCACGTAGTCCTGTTTACTCTGGATGACTGTTGTATAACTGGTAAACCATTAGAGTTAGATCAGATCTTACTGTACAAAATGTAGATCAGGTTAAAACAATTTATGTCGGAGATATAGTTGTTTGTTCGAGTTTTGCAATAGTTAGAGGTTTTCAAATGGAAAGTCGTTATTAATTTTTTATCTCTTGGTCACGGAAAGAAAATGAAATTTCAGTCGTCACATAGCGATCATCTTTGCTGTGCAGCACTGCTCAATAAATGCCTGAAACTTTTGAGTTACCGTCCTCCAATACTGTGTCATATCGGACGAACGAATGAAATGGGTGAAATGATGCTCAAATGAGCCCGAGGTCCATTCGTCTTCTCAGGGTAGGGAAAACCTCGGAAAAAAACCTTACCCAGATAACTTATTCGAACTCGCGACCTCTTGAACGTGAGGCAGACACGCTAACCATCACGCTACCGAGGCGGGCGAGGAGCTGTACCGGATAAGTGGAAAAGATCAAGGGTGGTAATGCAAGGTATACTCTGACCCAATCGCGTACAGGGGTATTGCTTTGGAGAACACCCTACTCAAGGTCCTCACAACAGTTATGTGCAAACGTCTTGGGATTAATATTGAGGAAATTCACAATTTGGCCTCAGAAGTGGCAGATGATCGACATAGAAGCAGCCACAGCAAACCGCTGCATGCAATCTTTGTTTATTACCTACACCAAGGCGTTTGACACAGCAAATAGAACCATTCTAATGGAGAAACTGGAAAATGCTCTTGAGGCGGGACATTACCTGGTACCAGACACCAACAATTGGGCGGAGATAAATGATGGTATAGAGAGACAAATGGAACATGATGCAACAGACAGACTGTTGGAGTGGTGCAGGGGGACCCGTTAAGCCCCCTACTGTTCATCTTAGACATTGTCCTGGCAGACGACATGGCATTGACCTCAACCTACAACCAATTAGTGGACTGGGCAAAGGAGAATGAAGTAACACTGAAAACTGTCTCATGAGCTTCAGAAGAGGGGGTAAAAGCACCACCTTGTACACGTAGGTACCTACCTACCTACCTAGGAGTTACTCTGGAGACACGGACACGCTGCTATAAGAGCTACAAGTCAGTAGGCAAACTCTCCTTGGAAACCGACCCCTTTGTAACATATGAGTGAATACCTAAGTCTACAGAAGGAAAGCCTGCAGTTAAAGCTAACCAGATAACCTTTCTACTACCAACGACTCAGGGCAATCTGCACGAGAAGTAGATATCGAAATAAGAGTAGAGAAAATCGTGTGAGTGCAACAGGTATTTTTGTGACCTCGCCTTCAGGTTTAGGCTGTGATTCTGCAAGCATCAGAGATTAGCATTGTTCAGAACACCAGACGTCAAAATAAAAACACTCACATAAGTACTACCTCACACGTGAAAAGAAGTTGAAGACCGTTTTTGTGTCCATCTGCTACTACAGGAAACGGTGGCGTTTCAAATCAGCCATGTCGTAAAGTACAATAATATTCCTAATAATCACGACATATAGGCCCATTTTCTACCAGTTATACTACGCATAGTAAGTAGTGGAAGTATTGTATTCCACCCAAAACTCAATATCGGAAATATATCTTATTTTGAGTCCCGTGAATAAATAAACAGATAACTCAAAAACGAAAAGTAGGTTACAAACCAAAGCTGGTATTTAAGTTTCAAGGATACGACACGGAAATTTTGAAGGAAACTCTTCTACCGTAAATTATCCTTTACGTGGAAAATTTTTATTTTGTCAAAATGGTTCTAATGACTCATATGTTTGAGGTAATTTTATAACAAATGAAATGTATATCTTAAATTTTCTGGCTATAGCCTACGTAGTCCTTTTTACTTCATGACTTTTGTGTAACTGGTAAACCTTAAGATATAGACCAAATCTTACTATACACAATTGTAGATCTTGTTACAACACAAGTTATGTGCAAATGACTTTTTTGTGGAGTGAACCATTTGGAAAATATTCACTGTTATTTGTCAGCATTTTGTAATACTTATGGATGGTTCCCAAATGAGAGGTCGTTATTCACTTGTTTATCTCTTGGCCGTGCAAGAAGAACGGATTTTCAAAGCTTTCATATACCGATCAGCTTTAAAATATTTGACTATCGATCAGAGTCTACTGTATTCTCATATTTCCCTTGTACCTACGTGGAAATTAGTAATAAGATAACTTCTAGAGATGTTTGTTTTATAGACAGAGGAATAAGTGTTTGTTAGAATAGGGGTAGAGGAAATCATGTCAGTGCAGCACATCACATTTCCAATTGGGTGCAATACAATAGTGAGTATTGGCAAGGGACTTGGGGCAATGCTTTGTAAGGTTGGTCATACACACTCGCGCTTGGCCTTGAGCAAGGTCGAGTGAGCAACATTTTCATCTCTAGTCTCTATGGAATTCCTTGGGTACTTCAAAATGTGTGACCTTGAGAAGGCGAGAGAAGCAAGGTCGGACACAAATCATCTCACATTGCGCACTTTGTTACCACCACCTTGAAGCATTTTATGTCACTCTATTAGTGGACTGCTTCTTATTATGGGTGCCTACGGCTGCTCACACATGAGTCTTAATCTCTGGGATCCGTGGTGATTACAGAGAGCGACATTGTAGTTTTGTTAGAACACTTTATTAGTTTTATTTTTACACGTTTAAGCTTTGCTGAACAATTTTAAATAAAATAAGATATGCGATCTAACGTAACTGTTGGAACGAACTTTCACCGTGTTGCTTACATGTATATCTCCCTCGTAACGATGTCTCTCTCCTACGGTCCCTCAGTCATTATATCCTTTTAGCTTCCCAAACATCTGTAATGGCCCTCATTTCATTAAGTGAAGACTTTGCCCTCTGGCGAAACCCCTCGGGTTTCCGATACTTTCTAAAATACAATAGCAGGCTCCTTTTCTTTATGTTGAAGACCTTGCCAAAACTAATTGTATCTCGTTTACCTTAATGTTTGGGGACGTTCCCTAATGACCCTCGGTAATACCTTTCCCGACTGGCCTCAACTTCACCTGTGGTACAATATTCTTAACCCTTTGCTATTAACGGATTTTGTAACTTTGATATCTTTTGTATATCATAAGCGCTATACAAAAAACTGCTACAACCTATTGCATCGAGTTGTTTGCAACACGCTGCCCTGCCTGTCGATTATGCGTGTTGACGGTAGCCATGGACGCCCGTGAACATTGCGCACTTTGTTACCACCACCTATTGCATCGAGTTGTTCGCAACACGCTGCCCTGCCTGTCGATGGAGTGTGTTGACAGTAGCCATGGAGGCCCGTGAACATTGCGCACTATGTTACCACCACATATTGCATCGAGTTGTTAGCAACACGCTGCCCTGCCTGTCGATGGAGTGTGTTGACAGTAGCCATGGACGCCCGTGAACATTGCGCACTTTGTTACCACCACCTATTGCATCGAGTTGTTAGCAACACGCTGCCCTGCCTGTCGATGGAGTGTGTTGACAGTAGCCATGGACGCCCGTGAACATTGCGCACTATGTTACCACCACATATTGCATCGAGTTGTTAGCAACACGCTGCCCTGCCTGTCGATGGAGTGTGTTGACAGTAGCCATGGAGGCCCGTGAACATTGCGCACTATGTTACCACCACATATTGCATCGAGTTGTTAGCAACACGCTGCCCTGCCTGTCGATGGAGTGTGTTGACAGTAGCCATGGACGCCCGTGAACATTGCGCACTTTGTTACCACCACCTATTGCATCGAATTGTTCACAACACTCTGACCTGCCTGTCGATGGAGTGTGTTGACAGTAGCCATGGACGCCCGTGAACATTGCGCACTTTGTTACCACCACCTATTGCATCGAATTGTTCACAACACTCTGACCTGCCTGTCGATGGAGTGTGTTGACAGTAGCCATGGACCCCCGTGAACATTGCGCACTTTGTTACCACCACCTATTGCATCGAATTGTTCACAACACTCTGACCTGCCTGTCGATGGAGTGTGTTGACAGTAGCCATGGACGCCCGTGAACATTGCGCACTTTGTTACCACCACCTATTGCATCGAGTTGTTCGCAACACTCTGACCTGCCTGTCGATGGAGTGTGTTGACAGTAGCCATGGACGCCCGTGAACATTGCGCACTTTGTTACCACCATCTATTGCATCGAGTTGTTCGCAACACACTGCCCTGCCTGTCGATGGAGTGTGTTGACAGTAGCCATGGACGCCCGTGAACATTGCGCACTTTGTTACCACCACCTATTGCATCGAGTTGTTTGCAACACGCTGCCCTGCCTGTCGATGGAGTGTGTTGACAGTAGCCATGGACGCCCGTGAACATTGCGCACTTTGTTACCACCACATATTGCATCGAGTTGTTAGCAACACGCTGCCCTGCCTGTCGATGGAGTGTGTTGACAGTAGCCATGGACGCCCGTGAACATTGCGCACTTTGTTACCACCACCTATTGCATCGAGTTGTTCGCAACACGCTACCCTGCCTGTCGATGGGTTGTGTTGACAGTAGCCATGGACGCCCGTAAACATTGTGCACTTTGTTACCACCACCTATTGCATCGAGTTGTTCGCAACACTCTGCCCTGCCTGTCGATGGAGTGTCTTGACAGTAGCCATGCACGCCCGTGAACATTGTGCACTTTGTTACCACCACCTATTGCATCGAGTTGTTCGCAACACTCTGCCCTGCCTGTCGATGGAGTGTGTCGACAGTAGCCATGGAGGCCCGTGAACATTGCGCACTTTGTTACCACCACATATTGCATCGAGTTGTTAGCAACACGCTGCCCTGCCTGTCGATGGAGTGTGTTGACAGTAGCCATGGACGCCCGTGAACATTGCGCACTTTGTTACCACCACCTATTGCATCGAGTTGTTAGCAACACGCTGCCCTGCCTGTCGATGGAGTGTGTCGACAGTAGCCATGGACGCCCGTGAACATTGCGCACTTTGTTACCACCACCTATTGCATCGAATTGTTCACAACACTCTGACCTGCCTGTCGATGGAGTGTGTTGACAGTAGCCATGGACGCCCGTGAACATTGCGCACTTTGTTACCACCACATATTGCATCGAGTTGTTAGCAACACGCTGCCCTGCCTGTCGATGGAGTGTGTTGACAGTAGCCATGGACGCCCGTGAACATTGCGCACTTTGTTACCACCACCTATTGCATCGAGTTGTTCGCAACACGCTGTCCTGCCTGTCGATGGAGTGTGTTGACAGTAGCCATGGACGCCCGTGAACATTGCGCACTTTGTTACCACCACATATTGCATCGAGTTGTTAGCAACACGCTGCCCTGCCTGTCGATGGAGTGTGTTGACAGTAGCCATGGACGGCCGTGAACATTGTGCACTTTGTTACCACCACCTATTGCATCGAGTTGTTAGCAACACTCTGACCTGCCTGTCGAAAGTGTGTTGACAGTAGCCATGGACGGCCGTGAACATTGCGCACTTTGTTACCACCACCTATTGCATCGAGTTGTTTGCAACACTCTGCCCTGCCTGTCGATGGGTTGTGTTGACAGTAGCCATGGACGCCCGTGAACATTGCGCACTTTGTTACCACCACCTATTGCATCGAGTTGTTCGCAACACGCTGCCCTGCCTGTCGATGGATTGTGTTGACAGTAGCCATGGACGCCCGTGAACATTGCGCACTTTGTTACCACCACCTATTGCATCGAGTTGTTCGCAACACGCTACCCTGCCTGTCGATGGGTTGTGTTGACAATAGCCATGGACGCCCGTGAACATTGTGCACTTTGTTACCACCACCTATTGCATCGAGTTGTTCGCAACACTCTGACCTGCCTGTCGATGGAGTGTCTTGACAGTAGCCATGGAGGCCCGTGAACATTGCGCACTTTGTTACCACCACCTATTGCATCGAGTTGTTAGCAACACGCTGCCCTGCCTGTCGATGGAGTGTGTCGACAGTAGCCATGGACGCCCGTGAACATTGCGCACTTTGTTACCACCACCTATTGCATCGAGTTGTTAGCAACACGCTGCCCTGCCTGTCGATGGAGTGTGTCGACTGTAGCCATGGACGCCCGTGAACATTGCGCACTTTGTTACCACCACATATTGCATCGAGTTGTTCGCAACACGCTGCCCTGCCTGTCGATGGAGTGTGTCGACAGTAGCCATGGACGCCCGTGAACATTGCGCACTTTGTTACCACCACCTATTGCATTGAGTTGTTCGCAACACACTGCCCTGCCTGTCGATGGAGTGTGTTGACAGTAGCCATGGAGGCCCGTGAACATTGCGCACTTTGTTACCACCACCTATTGCATCGAGTTGTTAGTAACACGCTGCCCTGCCTGTCGATGGAGTGTGTCGACAGTAGCCATGGACGCCCGTGAACATTGCGCACTTTGTTACCACCACCTATTGCATCGAGTTGTTAGTAACACGCTGCCCTGCCTGTCGATGGAGTGTGTCGACAGTAGCCATGGACGCCCGTGAACATTGCGCACTTTGTTACCACCACCTATTGCATCGAGTTGTTAGCAACACTCTGCCCTGCCTGTCGATGGAGTGTGTTGACAGTAGCCATGGAGGCCCGTGAACATTGAACATTTACCTACAGTATAGCACAAAAACAGATTACCTATATGCAGTGTGACGGGACAAATCGATCAACTAATATCATACTGATAATAATCTCATCCTAATAATGATCATAATAGAAAAAAGAATCTGATGTGTTGCACTCACATGACTTTCTCTACTCTTGTACTAACCATTCTTACAAACTCTTATTCCTATATCTTTTTCGTGTTAGTTGAGATAGACATTTGTACAAATTATCTTATTACTTATTTCCTTATAGGTACAAGGGGAATATTAGAATACAGTAGGCTTTGTGCGATAGTCAAATGTTTTAAAGCTTTCAGATCCCGTTCTCTTTGCATGCTTAACATATAACAACATGAACAACGATGTTTCATTTCACGAAAGTTCTAAGTTTTCCAAAACTGACACACATAACAAGGAATATCTCCGAAATGGTTTACTCTACCAAAAAAAAAAAAAGACATAAGTTGTGCTTTAGCGAGATGTACATTTTTTTGTACAGTAAGATTTTGTCTATATTTTACGGTTTACGAGTTATGCAAAAGTCATCTAGAGTAAACAGGACTACATAGGCTATAGCCAGAAAATTCAAAATATACATTTCATTAGTCATACAAATATCTTAAACATATGGTATTTTATTCAAAATCGATAGAGCCATTTTTGAGAAAATTCCAATTTTCCAGAAAAATTCCATGCAAAGGGTAGTTTAGGGCGGAGGAATTTTCTTCGAAAATTATGTATCGTATCCTTGAAAGATATTTAATTAAATATCAACTTTAGTTTCAAACTGACCTTTCGTTTTTGAGTTATGCTGTTTGCACACATACACACACACGAAACTTTCTTCTAAAAACGATTTTTCTTTTTACTTTCTCTACTGGTAAGTATGGTTCCACCCAAAAATTGCATGTGGAGATTTCACCGGAAATATGTCTTCAGACCCACTGAATCCAAAATAGCATTTTTAGAAAAAGGTCCGCGCGCGCACATGTGTGTGTCAGTCTGTGGACAGCATAACTCAAAAACGAAAAGTCAGATAAAAACCAAAATTTGTGTTTAAGTTTAATGTCTTTCAAGAGTGCGAAGATATTGAGGAAAATAGCCCCACCCTAAACCACCCTTTATTATTTTTTTTTTTATTTTCTTGAAAATGGCTCTAACGATTTTGATTAAAATGTCATATGTTTGAGATGTTTTTATGATAAATGAAATGTATTTCTTGAATTTTCTGGCTATAGTCCCTGTAGTCGTATTTACTCTGGACAACTTTTGCATAACTGGTAAACCGTTAGAGATAGACAAAATTATACTATACAAAAACGTATAGATCTTACTAAAACACACAATTTATGTGCAAATACATTTTGTTGTAGGTTGAACCATTTCGGAGATATTCCTTGTTATGAGTGTCAGTTTCGGAAAAAAAAAACTTTCGTGAAATGGAATATCGTTGTTAATTTTTTTTTATATGTTAACCGTGCAAAGAGAACGGAATCTCAAAGCTTTAAAACATTTGACTATCACTCAAAGTCTACTGTATTCCCATATTCCCCTTGTACCTGCAAGGAAATAAACAATAAGATAATTTGTACAGATGTTTATCTCAACTAACACGAAGAAGATATAGGAATAAGAGTTTGTAAGAATGGTTAGTACAAGAGTGAGTAGAGAAAGTCATGTGAGTGCAACACATCAGATGCTTTAATTGACGGGGGCCTGAAGGCATATATTTCTGGGGAAATCTTGACATCGAACTTTTGGGTGGAATGCAATACACTACTCGCTCTATTATTGAAGGAAGGCACGTAGTATTTTGTAAGCCTAGTTATTAGAAGAGCGAGTAGTGAATACACTGCTGGATGAAGGAAAGCTTGAGGTGTTTACGACTCACCTTCACAATGGTTACGAAATAGCCACACCAAGGACAACGTAATATAATGAGCGCGTTTTAACTTCCACAGCTTATGTTAATTACTATTTTCTACCATTAATGACCGTTTTCAGACAACCTTCATCTTCACTGTCATTTGCATAATACACGCATTCTTATTTTTAAACGCTAGTCCAGCGTTTTGCAAAATTAAAAGGACATTTTAAAAAATCTGTTGTGTTGCACTCACATGACTTTCTCTCCTCTTGTACTACACATTCTTATAAACTCTTATTCCTATATCTTCTTCGTGTTAGTTGAGATAAACATTTGTACAAATTATCTTATTGCTTATTTCCTTGTAGGTACAAGGAGAATATTAGAATACAGTAGGCTTTGTGCGATAGTCAAATGTTTTGAAGGTGGTCGCTATATGAAGGCTTTGAAATTCTGTTCTCTTTGCATGGACAAAAGATAAAAAGTAAATAACGATCTTTTATTTAAGAACAGTACAAGTATTTCAGAACTCACACAAATAACAAGGAATAACGGAATCTACATTTTTGTGCAGTAGACATTCAGGGGATTCAGGGGGCCTCAAAACATATTACCGGTGAAATCTCGACAGTTACTCCCGCTACTAATATGTAGTAGAGAAAGTTGTAAGACGTGGTCCATTATACCACCTCTTCCCCTATTTAACGAACTTTTCATTCTTGATTTGTGCGCATTATTTCGAAAGTTCATTTCCCTTTACGCTCGGCACAAGTCGTACAAACAAGAGTCATATATTTTGCATGTTACTAATATAAATTAGCGAACAAGAAAGACAGGCTTGTCCTTGAGATAGGCACTGACTTCATTCGGGAGAAGGTTTATCATAGGTTACCATCTCGGGAAAACAACAACACAAAACTGGGCATTGTCTCCAGGTAGTGCAGAATTCGACTGGCCTTGCTTCTGTCTCTCTATCTCTGTTCCACTTGAACATGGATAACTCTACAGACACCTGGCTCTGTCTATCTCTGTTCCACTTGAACATGGATAACTCTACAGACACCTGGCTCTGTCTATCTCTGTTCCACTTGAACATGGATAACTCTACAGACATTTGGCTCTGTCTGTCTTCTGTTCCACTTGAACATGGATAACTCTACAGACACCTAGCTCTGTCTGTCTTCTGTTCCACTTGAACATGGATAACTCTACAGACATTTGGCTCTGTCTTCTGTTCCACTTGAACATGGATAACTCTACAGACATTTGGCTCTGTCTATCTCTGTTCCACTTGAACATGGATAACTCTACAGACATTTGGCTCTGTCTGTCTTCTGTTCCACTTGAACATGGATAACTCTACAGACATTTGGCTCTGTCTGTCTTCTGTTCCACTTGAACATGGATAACTCTACAGACATTTGGCTCTGTCTATCTCTGTTCCACTTGAACATGGATAACTCTACAGACACCTGGCTCTGTCTGTCTTCTGTTCCACTTGAACATGGATAACTCTACAGACATTTGGCTCTGTCTATCTCTGTTCCACTTGAACATGGATAACTCTACAGACATTTGGCTCTGTCTGTCTTCTGTTCCACTTGAACATGGATAACTCTACAGACATTTGGCTCTGTCTGTCTTTTGTTCCACTTGAACATGGATAACTCTACAGACATTTGGCTCTGTCTATCTCTGTTCCACTTGAACATGGATAACTCTACAGACATTTGGCTCTGTCTATCTCTGTTCCACTTGAACATGGATAACTCTACAGACATTTGGCTCTGTCTGTCTTCTGTTCCACTTGAACATGGATAACTCTACAGACACTACAGACATTAAATTCCCCAGCTGATTCGTACTGGCAAGTTGGCCATGGTAGCTTAATGGTTAGAGTGGCCGCTCGATAAGCGGAAGATCCGTGGTTCAAATCCCGGCTATGGCATTGCATTTTTCAGTTTCTGATTCAACCTCTTAAATGGCTAACGATTTTGATTAAAATGCTGTAAGTTTAAGACATTTTTATGAAACATGAAATGTATATTTCGAATTTACTGGTTATAGCCTATGTAGTCCTGTTCACTCTGGATGACTTTTGAATAACTCGTAAATCGTAAGAGATAGACAAAATCTTGCTGTA